>JBBPJO010000046.1:0-46192 GCA_038088815.1 Boletus nobilissimus | reverse complement strand
TCACTTACAAGCACCTCAGTCGTTTCCGCCCATCTTAGGCAGCGGCTGAGGTGAGTTGACTTTTACCTAGACTTTATCCCAAACTCATGTATTGTAGTATCGGGCAACTCCTGCCCTCTCTCAGACTTTGTTAGATTTGAAACACCGTTGAAGAAAGAATCAGTCCCACATAGAGGAGTAAGAAGGACCAGGGGAACCGGTGATGTTAGCGTAACCTTCCTCAGTGATGGGATCATCAAGCACGGGGGAAGCGGAGCGACGAGGAGGAGGAGGAACAGGACGAGGGTTGGAGGAGCGGGAGGAGTGGGTAGAACCATGAGATGACCTTCAGGAAGAAGTAGAAGAGTGGGAGGGGCGACAGGAGTGATAGGTAGAGAAATCAGGATGGGGATGGTTACCCTGAGCAGGGGCGTCAGAGATGTGTTCCACAAGAGAGGACGCATGGGAACGAATGGGGCCGGCAGAAATCCTATCTGCGAGAGCGGGACGTCTAGTAGCAAAGGGACAATTTGCCTGGGAGTGACCGGGTGCCCATTGATGGCAGTCAATGATTGGGCATTGGTAAATGGGACAGTTACGACGAATATGTCCAAGGCGGTGACACTGGTGGCAAGAGTTGTGGTAACGAGGGTCACTAGGTGGGATAGGGACGTTGTGAAGGATTTCGGCAGGATGAAGTCCGACGGTGGAGTGGTCATGGTTATGTTCAGCGCAGTCTAATGCGAGTAATCCCTCGGGCGAAAGGGCGGAGGAAGACGCAGAGGGAGTGGAGGATATAGGCTCGGGGGCGGTAGCATACTCTGAGGGAGACGAGAGGTAAGGTTCTCCAACTAAGGGAAAGGTCCTTGTGGAGGCGATCTGGGCGGCAGCGGTCTCACAGCAGTAACGATTGACGTCCTGGATGAATTCTCCAAACTCCATCTGAAACATCGCTTGGTGGAGATTCTGCAGGATTCCTTTCTGGCAGGAGGCTACCCATCTACGGTCCATGATGTCGGTGCTGAGTGAAGTGAGGTTGTTGGTGACAAGGGATAGTCTCGCGGTCTGGTGGTACGCTCTGTATAAAGCGAGGAAGGCGGAGTCCATATCCATATGGGCTTCGAGGGGAATGGATAAACGAGAGTCCAGGAGGTAATGTTCGAGGGTGTGGATATATGTGGGGTTAGGAATGCTTCCTCGGTGTCCTCTAAGGTTGTTCGCGAAAAGGGGAAGGTCTACAGCGACGACAGCGGGAGGGGAGGGGGTCATAGGTGGTTCAGGAGAGGAGGATGCGGGTTCTAAGACGAGTGGGGAGGTAGATGGAGAGGGGGACCAATGAAAGGCGATGGGTCCGGGAGAGGGTTTCTTTGGTTCAACGGAGACGACAGTGGGGGTTTCTGGAGCGGGAAGAGAGGAAGCGGTGTTTGAAAGGGAAAGGGAAGATTCAGAGGAGATGGAAAGAGTTACGGAGGACATTGTAGAAGAGGAGTAGCAGTAAGTTTGGTCTAAGGAGAGAAAACGGAGGGGTGACGCTTTTTGTAGTCTGAGAGGGCGGACTTTGCATTGTTGAGGTTCCGCTCAGGAACCCACGAGTCTTCTTCAGCGGAGTGTCCTTTTCATCGGATCAGGAACATGCGGTGAGAAGGAGGACCACGGTGGCATAGGATCTTTCCAATTTTGTACTCTTTTTCTCCTTGGATAAGGTCCGGTGGTGGCGAAGGGAAATTGGGACCATGAATGGAGTTTTCTCAATAAGGGGAGAGAAGAGAAGCATGGAAGACTGGGTGTATTTTCCAAGTCTTTGGTAAGCGGAGTTGATATGTCAGGGGAGATAAGACTTTCATGATGGTAAAGGGGCCTTCTCTTTTGAAGTCAAATTTAGGGGTGGAAGAACGACACTTTAGATTTTGGGCTTCGAGCCAGACTTTGTCTCCCTTGGTGAATGGTACAAAACCTCGATTCCCTTGAGCTCGCATGACTTGTTGGGCTAGTTCGTGGGCAGCGAGGCCTTCGTTGCAAGCAGAGGAGAGGGAGGAGAGGTGGGTTTCGATGGCGGGAATGTGGGTATCAGGGATTACCGTGGGGAGAGCACGGGGTTCGTAGCCCATCATGAGATAGAACGGGGATTTGCCAGTGATGGAGTGAGGATGGTGATTGTGGGCAAATTCTGCGTGGGTAACAAAGTCAGACCATGAGGAAGGGTTATTTCCGCAGTAGATTCGGAGATAGGTTTCAACTTCTTGGTTGACCCGTTCAGTTTCGCCATCAGTTTGAGGATGATAAGCAGTGGAGAGAGCTAGGTCATAGTTGAGGAGTTTCCCAAGTTCTTTTGCGAAGGCGGAGGCAAATTGGGGACCATGATCAGAGATAATTTTGTCATAGAGGCCAAAGCGGTGGTATACTTTGTGGAAAAAGAGGGTGGTGACGCCAGCAGCAGTAATGGTTTTCTTTGTGGGACAAAGAATCACCCCCTTCATAAGGCTGTGGTCCACCACGACCAAAAGGGAATCGAACCCGCCCGAAAGAGGGAGATCCATGATGAGATCACAGGAAACCTGCTGGAAAGGCCAAGAGGCAGAGGAGGCGATCGGGGAAGCCAAGGGGACAGTAGGGTGAGTGTTTGCCTTAGCCTGCTGACAGATGGAACAACCCTCGACATATTTTCGGACGAATTGCGCAAGGCCGGGCCACCAGAACTCCGCGGAGATGAGCTGGCGAGTCTTAAGATATCCCGGGCGACCCACAGAGGCATGGTCATGACAGCGGGAGACAACAGAGCGGCAGAGGGAGTTGTCGGGTGGGAGGTACATGTACCCTTGGTATGTAAGGACGCCATGCTGAAAGGCCCAATTGGAGAGATGAGAGCGAAATGCAGGGGGAACAGATCCATCGAGGGCCTGCAAAGCTTGGAGAACGAGGGGATCTTCCTTGGAAGAGGAAGAGACCTTCTCCTGCAATGCGGCGTCAATGACGCGGACAAAGAGGGTTTCGGGGAGAAGGGTGGTCCCTTCATTGTCGGGTTCATCAGGGCAGAGGTCAGGGCGACAGGAGAGGGCGTCGGGGCCCACTAAGAGGCAACCGGGAACATGGATCATCTTTAGATCAAAGTCAGCAAGGTCGAGAAGCCAGCGGGCTTGTCGTCGGTTTAAGCATTGGGCCTGGTGGAAGTAGGTGAGGTTCTTGTGGTCAGTAAAGACCTGGATAGGGAAAGGAGAACCATGGGGGTGGTGTTGCCAGGCCTTCAAGGCACGGATGATGGCCAGGAGTTCCCAGTCGTAGATGTCATAGTTCCGTTCAGCAGGGGAGAAGGAAGTAGAGAGGTAGGAACAAGGGTGCCAGTCGCCGTTAGTGTCGGTTTGGAGAAGAATAGCCCCAGAGGCATATTTGGAAGCATCAGTGGCGATGGTGAAGGGGGCAGCAGGGTCAGGGAGGTTAAGGACAGGTTTCGAGAGGAAGAGGGCTTTGAGGGAGTCAAAGGCCGATTGGCAGGCTGGGGTCCAGGACCAACCAGCATTCTTCTTGGTAAGATCTATGTCACAAAAAACTATTTCGGATTGTAATACCTTACAAGGCATTACAAAGTTAAAATATGCTGTCAAGGTTACAATATAGTTAGAATAAACTGCTAAAAAATGACAAGGTGGTTACAATGCTGAGGCACTCATTCACAAGGCAGTTCCAATTTGGTTCCAATCATGGAAACCAAATACGAACAAAACCCCTATTACAATGGGAACCATACCAATTCCAACCCATTTCAACCAGTCTCAATCCCTATTTCTAACTAAAATCATATTCTAACCATTCCAACCACCCTATTACTAGTTCCAACCCCCAATTTCAACCAAATGGTATTCCAACCATTTGTAGCTGGTCAGAATCCTACTCATACGAAATCCAAATCGTAGAAAGTACATCATAGCACTAGTAGTTCTGGTTATCCAATCTCAAGGAACTCAGATTTACGAAAACGCACCATATCGTTCAATTTGGAATGAAGACTTATTCAGAGATAGTATGAGTATGATAAGGACAACCCATGGAAATACACTCACAAACGAGGGGGGAAGAATTCAGACTGGAGAATAGGTGGGGCGGTGGTCATCTCGAGATACTTGACATGGGTGGTAGCGCGGTCGAGGATGGTCCAGGAGACCTTGCTCAACTTCTGGTTGGAGACGGGGAGCATGGCCTTGAGTCGACGGTAACTGTCGCGAAGCTCATTGCGACACCTCTGCTTCAACTCAACACGCTGACGACGAATGGTCTCACAGCGGACATCGGCAGTGTTGCCAGCCACAATCACGGGCTGGAACTCATCATCGTCCTTGTCGGAATCATCATTGTGGGACTTTCGTCTGGGGGTCTTTGTCACTGAACGAGTAGCCGGTGCTGCGATGGGATTGAAACGATGAGATCGGGGAACAGATGCGTATGGAATGCTGTGGACGGAAGAAGGAGAGTGAGTACCACTCCCACGGCTGCACCTGCCAGAAGTAAGGCCATCGGGAGAGAGCTCACCACCGCTCAGGTTGTAGATGGCAGGGGGGAGACACCGTTGTTGCAAAGGGTATAAGGACGACCAAGGCAGGCAGTGGTGTAGTTGGCGGAGGGGGTGTATGAGTACTCGCCGATGGTGTTGAAGTCAAGACGGAGAGATGAAGACGAGAGATCTGGCGATTGGGAAGGGTGAGTCAAAGAAGGCAACAAGATATAAACGACATACAGGCCATGGTCGAGACACCATAGGGAGACTGGGAGTCATTAGACATGGTAACAGCAAACAGCGGAGGTGTACTCACAAAAACGAAGGTGAGATGCCTCACAAGAGAGGGAGAGACGATGGGTGTCAACACGTTTAAATTGAAAACCGGCGGTGAATTTAAATGTCGAATCCAGAGAGGGAGGCTCAGAGGGAATAGAGGGTGGGTTATTATAATAGAGCTACATTGCGAAATTGATGGGGGATTGGGGATGGGAAGAAAAAACAACCATGGAAGGCTTGGGCATGGGATGCTGAGTCATTGTTTGGCATTGTATCACATTGTAACTTTATTTGGAAGGTAGCTCATTATCACACGTCTAAGTGTCATCTAATACCGGCTCAGAGCAGATTCTATCCCCCTTCAACCCCTTACTGCCACACCATCACCCCCCCAGTGCAGCCAGATGCCGCTCAGGACATCAAGATGGCACCAGAGGATCTCGTCCAAGACGTGCCCGGATCCGACGCCGCCTCACCACATGGTGCTCTCAACGGCAAGGTCACCTCCTCAGACGCTCCCAACACCAATACAGATGGTGACGTGAATATGGCGCAACCGACACACGCCAACGGTCATGCAGATAAGGTCGACCTTAAGCTCAATGACTCATTCGTCGCACGCTGTTCACCTAATCACCTTGGCTTGCCTCATCAAGCCGACGTGGATGGGCCCCTGCCAGCAAAACGGGCACGCAAGCTTTCCAATGCTGATCTAGCCTTTATCACCAACATGAGTCAGACTTTTGTCCTCTCATTCTCGTATGCCGATGATCGATCAGCCCATCAAGACTGCCTCTCCCCCTCCCGCCACTGGCTCTTCCATTCAGATGAATGAAGAAGCCACCACCAGTCCTATCCCCGCACCACCAACCCCAGTTGGCGCAGCTACACTCAGTGTAGCACAGCATCAGTTCTGTCTTTCCACTGTCCGTTCATTGAGAAAGATGAAAGACGCAGCACCATTCCTTCATCCCGTTGACCCTGTTGCCCTGAACATCCCTCACTACCCTACTATCATCAAAAATCCCATGGATCTTGGGTCCATCGAGCGCAAGCTCATGTCCTCCAACCTTCAAAAACCCAACCCAAATCCCAACAACCCTCATTATAACAACGCCGACGAATTCATTGTTGATGTTCATCTGATATTCATCAATGGTCTCACGTTCAATGGGCCAGATCACACCATCTCCAACGCGGGCAAGCATGTGGAGTCTGTTTTCGACAAGCAAATTAAGAATCTGCCACCACCACAAGTGGTATGTGAGTGTGTATGGTTTCCATGGAATAGATATTGATCGCATGCTAGGTCAAACCCCCTGTGAAAATTGCCACACCTCCACCTCCACCTCCACCGCCTGCCCCTGCGCAATGCGCATCCGCTTCAGTCCCTGTAATTCGTCGCAACGAGATTGGGCAGGCATCCACACGCCCAAAGAGAGAGATCCACCCTCCTCCCCCGAAGGATCTACCATATTCTGATGCACCGAAGAAGCTGCGGAAAGCCAAGGTAGTCAAGGATGATGGCACGGTGGAGCAGCTCAAGTTTTGCATCAAGCTCTTGGCAGAGTTGCAACAGAAACAACACTGGGCTGTTGCCCATCTGTTTTACGAGCCAGTTGGTTAGTGTCAGATACTGTGCGTTTCAGCTTACCGCTGACCGAACCGCTTTAGATCCGGTCAAGCTGGAGATTCCACCGTACTTCAAGATCATCAAGAAGCCAATGGACCTGTCTACCATGCAGAAGAAATTAGAAAACTGTGAGTGCCTCAATGCATCCAAATTCTTCGATGATTTCAAGCTCATGATTCGAAATTGCTTTACTTTTAACCCTGCTGGCATGCCTGTCAATCAAGCAGGTATCGAGTTGCAACGCCCTTTGATGAGAAGTGGAAGAATCTCCCACCGCTACGGGAAGCGAGCGAGGAGGAATATGAGGAAGAATGCAACCGTAGGTCTATCAATGCACGTGACACTTCCGTACTGACATATTGTCATACACAGGCAGGATTGCGATGATGGAGGCACAAATCGAGTTGTGGGGAGGCAACATGCTCGCTCTGAGGAGCTCAGAAGGAGAAGAAAAAGAAAAAGGAGTCGAAACCCACAGCCGCCTCGACCGTTTGGGGACGAGCTTAGTCAACGAGAAGGTTGAAATTAACGTCCTCTTCCACACTTGGGGCTACAGCGGGACGAACTGCTGGAGCGAAAATGGTGTGAGAAGCCAGAGCCGTGTTGGGAGCAGGAATGACTGCAGCAGCAGGATTGAAGGGAGCTGAAACAGAGTTGTTGACAACTGGAGGTGCTATGGCAGCAATAGCAATATTATTAATAGGAATGACAGGAGCCGAAATAGATTGAGCCGGGTTATCGGCAGTTGCAGGAGGTGTGGCAGCGCTGGCAGGTGCTGGTCCAGGAGCCTGACCTTGTGGACTTGGGCCTCTGTCTGCAAATACACGCTCAAAATCAGCCTCCCAATCAAGGTCGTCGTCAATATTGGCTGTGAGTCATGACGAGGAAGGGGCCAAATTAGAGGTATCCGGAAAGAGAGCATCATTGAAGAACTTGAAGATCGACTTAGCCCAGGGGGTTCCGGAGAGGAGCTGCTGGCGAAAGTAATTGTGGTATGTGTTGTATGGTATTCCTGTCTTTTCGCCGACTTGGTAAAAATTAGGGTCCCCAGAAAGCACGAAGATTGCCTTGAAAACATCTTTGTAAGTCTGCGCGTGTCTGTTATGGTTTACGAGGGGGTACACTTTTTCTTTACGCTTTTTCGTTCACTTGACTTCTAGTCCCGTTCTCTTCACCGCACGTGGTTGTATTCGTAATGGAGTCGTCCTCCATTATACCAGATACGTTCCCTGATCTCTTTTCTCTTCTGTCTCGCACGGCGCCCCGCCTCTTACTATATTTAGACTTCCTTCACGCTCCACCGCAGTCGCCTTATTCAGACTTCATCGCCTCTTATTATGACTTGTTACGATTCGTCTTGACTCATTGTGACTCACCGCGACTCACATGCTGCGCATCAAGTCATACTTTAGTTACTGCGGATGCTGCGCATCCTTTCCTCATTTAGAAGGGGCCTACCATATATAAGGGCACTCTCTCGCCCTCCTGTAATTTCCCTAAGCTAGTTCTACGCAATATCAGTGTAGCTTCTAGTAACCACCGAGTCTAGCGACGTTCCTAGATAGGTGAGACCAGCTTAGGTTTCGCGTCGTCTCGAAACTCGGCTTCGCTCCTTGAGGATTCCTCTACTTGTCACTTGCTCTCATTTCCTTACGCTTGTGAACTCTTCTTCGTATCGCAGCACGCTACGTCACTACTACGCTGTGCATTACAGTGTCGAGCGAATGTAAAACGCACCAAGATAGCAGCCGCAGCAATCATCCCAGCTGTTGTAGACCGTAACTCCCAGATCTGACCTTTTGGCCGTGGTCCCGGAGCCTTCTGACCCAAAAGAGACGACCTTCTGAATAGCGTGACCTTCAGGATCTTTGCATGTCTTGTAAGATATGCTGCTCAAAAGTAAGAGGATTACACACCTTCACAAGAGTCGCTGTCTTCAAAAATAAGTCTTTACGCATGTTCTTTGGGTCGGGAAAGAGAACCAGTGCAAATTTAGTATACTTCCCATTCGGCCCAAGTAGTAGCCCCCGGCATTCCTCCTCTTCAAATCAAGAGTAGCCTCGAATGAAGAATTCGGCACTGAGCCTGAATATACTTGCAGCACTTCCTTTCACATCTGAGACGGATTCACAGTGGCTGGTCTGGACACCAGCACAGAACTTTGAATTGTAAATTAATCTGAAGACTGAATATTATGGGACAGCAGGAAGGGAACTTACCAAGTTTCTGAAGCTCTTGTTCGCCATCAATTGCTGCAAATCCTTTGGAATAAACTGAAACAGCTCAGTCTTCATGGCATCTTCAATTGAGAGAGGAGAGAGCCAGCGTTCCGCACTGTTAAGGTCGACATCTGGGTTGACTGTCACAGGAAAGACCTCAGCATTGATCCAGAAGCAGTCGGTCATGGAAAATTTCTGGCCCAGCATGTGAATAGTATCGTTCTGAAGCTCGATAGCCATTTCAATTTCGGTCAGGTTGGCTACCTTTTTTCCGCAGCACTTGGCATCTCGGGCACCATGGATGGCAACCTGTGTCTCTAGCATCTTGAACTTTCCACGCATCGCTACCAAGGCCTTCTGAGAGTCGACCAATGCCTTTAATATTGGTACAAAAACCTCAGTGGGATCAACGACAATATGAACGGGAACGAACCTTGTGAAGGTCCTCATTTGTAGCGTCATCACTTGGATGTGCGATAACCGAACGGATGGCCTCGAAGTTGTCGTCGTCTGAATCTGGACTGTCAGACCCGTCAACTTGCTTGTCGATATTGGCCATGTTGAATTCGTCATCGCTGGAAACCTGCGGATGATGAACGGCTCGAGGAGGCATGATTAGGCTGAGCAAGGAGATGATAGTAGACCTTACGACGAATGTCTTGGAAGTTAAATATGTCTGCATTGTAACGGAGCCTGAATGCTTACTTAGACCATCCGGAGCAATGAGCATCACCTTGCAGCTCACTTGAGCAGTTTGGATGTAAGAGTGGTGGGATGGATCTCGACTGTTGGTACCAGAGTGGTAAACCCTTGCCACATGTGTCAGGCGCGTTCCCTGGATGAAGGATGGTCTGTGATTGATTGTATTCAGCCAGCATGAGAAAGACGCACAAAGAATAAGCGAGCACAGTAGCAAGTGTCTTGGAGAGGTAGACCCTTCACTGAGACTGCAAGTTATCAGTGTGTACAGAGCCCACGTGCGACTGCGATGCGGATTGCCTCACCGTTGTATCCAAGTTACAACTTAAATGGCTGAAAAACAAAGCACGGTCGACATTAGAGTATACGGCAATCACAATAAAACAAAATCACTTACCTTATACCATTCAAACCGCAAATGATGCGGTGATGTGTAAAAACCTATGGAGTTCACATCAGCACGAGGAACATGTATGCGCACCATATGGCGTTAATCGACTGATCACGCAATTCTGAAATATCAATTAGTATTATAATAGTAAATATAGATATTACGAAAAATAGACAATAACTTGGGAGGCATTGATGATTCCCATTAGTACGTGTCAAAGACAAGATTGAATAGTTACGACAAGTCCAAATTGTGACAGTGATGGTAATAATATCTGTAAAGCAACAAATAATGGATCAAATGAAAATGGATCAACGAAGCTGTTTGGCTCGGAGAAACCAGTCACCGTCTACATAATCAACAAGAAAGAAATCACTGGCATGTCTGAAATCTGGAACAAGGAGTGCTCCACGAATGACGGACCAAAGGGAAATGAACTTGGACCATGCTGCGGGACGAGCACGTAGGCGAGTGAAACCAAGATTGTGATCCAGTATGCGTTGATTGCCTGTGGGAGCATCCATAGGTTGTACCAGTGTGAGGTCCAGAGGGTCTTGATTGCCATTCAGAATATAACGGAACATCATGAGGAGACGAGCAAATATGTGTGTGGTGTTTCTGTGCCTGTCTTGGGTACTGATAAGCACACAATCATACCGTTGGTTTCCATGGAAGGTTGGATTACATCGAAGGTAATCGGTCGCCAATCTCCAGTCCACAGTGGACTCATAGTTAACCTTGAGATACCGGAACTCTTGGATCTATTGAGTACAAGCATTTAGTGGCAAATCCGTGCGATAGAACAACTCTAATGGTAGCGTACCTCAGCTTGGCCATTTGGAACAAACCATTCCTCACCGTTTGGAAGTGGAATGTTGTGGGCATGAGCAAATTGATTAATGAAGGTAACAAACTTGTTGTGGAAGTCCTGGAAAGCCTGGTTCGACGACTTTTCTTGTTCTATGACACCAAATGTCGACGGTTTCTGTGGAGAACCAAGGTGGGTATGACCCACGGCCGGCAGCTCATCAAGTTCTCCTTTGGCATCCTCGAGAGTGGACAGCCTAAGGGTGGCATTGTGGCATTGTTCGTCTAGATGCACAATACAGCTGCGGATCATCTCACAAACAACCGTTCTTTGGTCCAATTTGGCCAGCTAATGGGCATGATTAGTATTACCGATCAGGTCATTTCAGGTGTCTGCAATGAAGTGCATTACATACCTGTTTAGACGCTTCCTTTCGATTGGTTTGACGGAGGTATGCTCGCCTGATTGGACCATGTTGCTTCTCATTGGGGTGTGTACTGAAGTTGCGGACAGCACCTTTCTGGCGAATATCTTCGGGTGCATGTTTGGCTAGATGTGCCTTCGGGAAATTCCAATTCTTTGTTAAATTCTCTCCTTGTAGAGAGATGTACTCATGTCAATATAATCAAAGTCCATTATGAGAACATGGCATGATGCTCGAGGACTACACTTGCCTTGAGAACTTGCTGGAAAACTTGAGGAGTTGCTCTTCCGCTGCAGCTATGGTAGTCTCAGTTTGTTCCTCGAGCGTTAGATACATGTGATATTGCAGATAAGCCACAATGGTCTTCAAGAGCGTGTAGCTGACTTGGTCAGCTTCTCGCGTAAGTACATTTTGTGTCGTAAATAGAACTTGCTGTTAGAGAAGTCAGAGAGTGAAGCTGACATATAGAGATGCTCGTTACCTTAGCTATGTCGAGGAATTGATTACCATCTGTAAAATGAATGTTCATCACTGCCTTGAAGTGCATGAGCCTTTGCCAGCATGGAAATTGGCTATGTCTAAGATGCACAATAACGCATGGGTTTTAAATGAGAGGCAGCAATGAGCAATCAAGGGAGATGAACTTACTGATCGTCCACCTTTTTGGTGGAATCACAGCCAAGTGCTTGCAGCCACCTCTTTACTTCTGAGAACAAGTGACTTCCCCACATTCCATGGTCATCTGTATGTAGAGGGTCAAAGCTGAGCGCTCGGTGGGGGTCAGAGTATTTAATGCACCAAAATGTGTTCTATCAATGTATGTATAGAGTACATCAGCGCCGCTCTCCTCACGAATTGCAATAAAACCACACCTCAACTGGTCGTAAACTCAGATTTTTCAGCACTTCCTCCCCAGTAACACGGTCCATTTCCCACCGCTGCAGATGTTCGATTGCATCTTGAGAGGTATGCATACGATAGTTGGTGGCATGGTCCCGAAGTTTGTCCCGAGGTACAAGACAACAGGGGCAAGGACAGTGGGACCGCATCCCTCGTATCAATGCCATCACACATCTGTAAAAACGACAGATTAAGATTAAGAACTATGAGTTAAAATGACACTCACTGTTCCTCGTAGTCCGCCGACAGAATGAGAATGATTGGATATAGCACACGGACAATCTCGTCGAAGCATTTGTACGCGAACCCCACTTTTGACAGCTCGGTAATTGATTCCAAAAGCTTCAAGAAGGATTCGTGCCACACGACACACTTCAAATCGGTGTAAGAGAGCTTTCCGTCCTCCCCCGCATCCCCGGGAACCTGTCAAATGGATCGGTCCATGGTCTAAGTTAGTATATCAAATTCGACTGACAGCGGAGTGACGCACGACGGGTAAGAAACCGACAATGCAACCTCCTCCTAAGCCATCACCATTCCTGATATTCACAGGAAGGTTTGCACAGCAAGCAATGACCAGGTAAGCCTTTACATGGCCTGAAGCTGTGAGGTGACTCTTATCAGCATAAAGAATAAGAGCGAAGGGAACACTGTTTTCCCCTGGTAAAGTAGTCTAGTGTCAGAGCGCATAGTACTCATCAGTGGCTGTGAATTAGGGTGCGCGTAACTTACAATACTCACTTGGATATCCCACCAACGGTTGGCGGTCCACGGTTCGTGAATAAAGCACTCAAACCGAGTACCGTCGTGTTTGTATAGACGTTGAGCATTCCACACGAAATGAGGAGCGAGTAAGGGGTCTTCGAGGAGATCCAGGGCCCATTCCCATAGCGGGCGAGTGTATACCTCAAACTCCAATGTTTCTTGCTTATATGGTACTGAGATTATGTTCTCCTGAAGCTGTATATTCACAATAGCACAACATTTGAGCGAACCGTAAGGATACAGACCAGCCATGTAATTAAGCATGACATACGGGTGTCAATCGTGAAGCCACGTGAGACCAGGCGTTCGTAACATCATTGTGTGACCTCAGCATAAAACCCGACTTCCCTTGGCCGTTGGCAATCGACCAGATGAGCTTGAGCAAATGGTCAACTTGGTCTTTGCTCATAGCGGACTGGTGAGTAAGCTCAGCAATCTTGAAATCGACCCGAGAGAGAAACAGGGCCCAAGGCGTATCATCAGGCAAGCTAGGCGGAAAGGATTGTTGGCGACCACTCTTGGGATGGTACTCGGTTTTGAAACTGTCGGGAGCAGCATTGGCGGTTGCTGCGAAAGGAAGATAATCCTGCTCTCTGGTGAAAGATGGTCCAGGGAGTTCATCCCCGTCTACTGCACGAGGGATGCTTGCACGCGAGCGTTCTGAATCAGAGCCTGTCCAAGGAGGAGATCACGATCAATCATCCCATCAGAGAAGAATCTAGAGTCAAAACTTACGTTGTCGTGAGTCCACGCTCATGTTATCACTTCCACGGGAACCGATATCAGCGACCTCAATATCATGCAGGTCAGGGCCTAAATCATGGGTGGTGAGGGATGGGACATTGACATTAGTGTCCAGCGAATCAGTGCCTCGTCCTGCAGAGGGTCCTGCTACTGGCTGTTGGAGTCGTTCGAGCTTCCCTGCACAAGAGTAGGATGATCGAGTCAGATTCGCCGTTCTATTAAAACAAATACTCATATGAGACACATACTCTGGGCCTTGAGTTGGGTGATGGCCACCCGTGCTGACAACTCTGCAAATTCTTTCTCTCATGCCTTTTTCTGTAGTCTGCTTGCACAACTGGACTCGTGCGATTTGAGGCCGCGTTGAGTGTATTCTTTGTTACAATATCGACAGGGTATCTTCTCTCCTGGGCCGTTCTTCATATGATATGTACGCTTGGACGGCATTGTATGTGACAAGGTATATGACTGTTTACAAAGGAGGGGAACGAGTTTGAGGACGCTGGTAGCCGGATAGAATAGAATGGGATGATGAACTGCGATTATGGGCCACATCACCCAAGGCCTGGGAGCCTCGGGCATTGCCTCGGCATCGCAAGGAGTTGCAAGGGATTTGCGATAAATGAATGGGTCCTTATCACGTGCATCACGGAATTCAAAGGTGCGCATTTCATTTAGAATACCCATCCAATATAGTTAAAATTTGCTTCCATTTATGTCTAAATATGGCAGGATTGGAACCCGGGTTACAAAATTTGTGACATATGAGGGGATGGGCGATGGAGGAGTAGTCGGGGATAAACCGTCAGTAGAAATTGGCAAAACCAAGGAAGGAGTGGACTTCCTTCACCTTGGTCGGGGTAGGCCATTTGGCGATGCCATCGAGTTTAACAGGGTCCATGGCGAGTTGACCAGGTTTGACAATCATCCCTAGGTATTCCACTTCAGTGGCAGCGAAAGTGCATTTGTCAAGCTTAAGATGGAGGTCGAGTTCCTGCATGCGCTGGAGGACTTGTTTTGTCTGTTCTTCATGGGTCTTAGGGTCTGGGGAAAAGATAAGGAGGTCATCCATGTAGATGACGAGCCATCCTTCGGCGATCATGTCTCGGAAGGAATTGTTCATGAATCATTGGAAGATAGTGGGAGAGTTGTTTAACCCGAAGAACATAACTAGGGGTTCGAAGAGTCCCTTGTGGGTGATGAAGGCAGCTTTCCACTGGTGTCCGTCCTTGATGCGAACATTGTTGTAGCCCCATTGAACATCAAACTTAGTAAAGAGCTTGACTCTTTTGAGTTTGTCGACGAGGTCGGAGATCAGGGGGAGGGGATAGGCGTCCTGGACAGTATGTTCATTCAGGTAATGGTAGTCCTGACAGGGACGGAGTTTTCCATCTTTCTTATTGATGAAAAAGAACGAGGAGGCTTGTGGGGAGTTGGAGGGTCGGATTTTTCCGGCGCAAAGGTTTTCGTCAAGAAAGTCCTCGGTTGCCTTTTGCTTGTCTGGGGTAAGGGGGTAGATTTTCCCGATCTTAGGTTTGAACGACTCGTCAAGGTTGATCTCGTGATCATAGGGACGAGAGGGGGGAAGGTGGTCTGCGGTTTCTTTAGAGAAAACATCTGTGTACTCTTGGTACTCAGGGGGTAGGGAAACGGAGGGTTTGGCTTGTTCAGCATCCATGGCCAGTTGAGTGGCGTTGGTGAGTCTAGCGACAATGGGGGATCCAAGGGGGGCGAAGCGAGAGCCGAAGCGGATGATTCAGTTGACGGAGTACCATTCTTTGGCTCGAGCGCAGAACACAGATTTGGATTTGGTGCCTAGGTAGTCGAATAGACAGGCGTCATGAACTGCATGGACCGAGTGATGACGAGGGGTACGAGGAGGAGGTTCAGAGGGGGTTTGGGAACGAGGTGAGGAGGTTTGCTTTTGGTAAAGCTCAGCCGATTCATCAGAGAGTTCGGGGATGGAGATGGTTTGGTGAGCCCAATCGATGACAGGGTTGGTTTTTCTGAGCCAGGGGAGTCCTAGGATGAGGTTTTCATTTCCGCAGTGCATGACGTAAAGGGGGACTTTGTGAGTAATCCCTTCGAGGTCAAGGAATATGGTGGTGGAGTATTTGATACTGCCACGTTTGTTCGTAGACTGGTCAACATTTTTAATGACGATTGGTTTGTCGAGTTTCTCAGTGGGGAGTCTATGTTTTCATATGAAGTCCCAGTCAATGCAGGATATTTCAGCACCACTGTCAATAAGGGCACGGGTTACAACGGCTTTTCGGGTGCTCTGGGGATCAATAAGCATAACTGGAATCTTTATTGCTTTCAGCGTGGTGGATACAAGTACAGAGGCACATGTAGCGGAAGAGGGTCTTGCGTTGCGGGAGGCCCTCTTTTCAAAAATCCTGGGAGAAGTGAACCTTCCTAACGGTAGCTCCCGGGGTTTCTTCTTCGTCATCGTCATCTTCTATCTCCATTAGAGCGGGAATGGGTTCTTCCTTGGTGACCACTTGGACGGCCTTCTTCTTCAGCTCCTGGGAGGGAAAAGAGGGGCATTTGCTGCTAAGGTGGCCAGATTTGCGGCAGCGGAAGCAAAGTCCCTTCTTGATGCATCATTGTCGTTCCTCAGGGGTAAGCTTTTCTGCTTTGATGGCGTCTACATCCATGGCGTTAGGGTCTCTGGTGGCACGAGAAGAGTTCAAGGGGGAGTAAGAATGGAAAGGGTTGGTCGGTCCTCTGGAGCGAAGGCGACCAATCTCCTTGGCGCGGTCAAACTGTGATTGGAACTGAGCAGCCTTTTCGTACCAGCTGGTGATGGTGGTAGGGGTGATGTCCATGGAGTAGATTCGCCGCATTAAAGGCTCAGGAATCCTGACTGAATAGAATCCAATCAGGACATTGTTATCGGTGATGCCAGAGAGTGTCACGTTGCTCTTGAACTCGGCAGTGTATGTCGCAAGGGAGGGGAGGTACTCTCCTTTCCTCTTGGGGTTCGGGGACATTCGCTTAGTAGCGAGCCAGGAGACCGCATTGGCAACAGTGTCTTTCTGTTCAAAAGTCTGCTTAAAAGCGGAGCAGAAATCTGCGAAGGATCCGAAGGAGATGGTGGAGGCTTGGATAGTGGTCTGACGGAAGGTGTTTGCCCAGGTGAGGGCAGAGCCTTTGGTCATGTGGGAGAGGGCGTAGGCGATTCTCTTGGCATCGGTGTCGTAGACCGTCTCATTGACCGCAAGGTAGAATCGAACGGTGTTGAGCCATTGGTTGGCGGTTTCAGGGGAGCCGTCATAGGGTTCAGGAGCTCCAAGATGGAGTTCTGTGGGTTTCAAAGTAGAAGACATTGGGGATGGTGGTCTGGTGGGAGGGGGTCCAAAGATTTGTCCGGTTAGGACGATTGGAGTAGGAGAGGGTGGAGTGGGAACACGTGGAAGGGAGAGGGATGCGGATAGTTGATGGGAGAGGGCTAGGGTATCGTCATCTTCCTGAGCGGATGGAAGAGTAACGTCAAGGTCTAGGGAGTTGGTTTCTTCCTCTTCTTCGGTGGAGGAGGTGGAGGTCTCAGAGGGGGTGGGTTCTTCTGCAGGGAGTCCCCACAGTCATTGTAGGGCGGGGTAGGGGGTTCAAGGGGGTTGGTTGGCTATGGTGCGGTACTACAGCGGTGGTAGCCGCGATACGAGAGTTTAGACCTTTTGTTATGACTGGCCCGGGTAGGGTCGGACATAGCCTTGGATGGTCATGAAGGGGTGAAGGGTTCCGAGTGAGCGTACCCTCAATGGCAGTACGACGTCCAATAGATCAAGGAGCGCTAGTCGAATGCTAGCGTGACGAAGGTTCAAAGGTTCAAGGGTTCAAGGAGTCAATCGAGCGTTGATGATGAGTCAAGGCTTGGAAAGTGCGGATACAAGATGTATTCCAAGGAAGTCTAAACTGGGAATACAAGGGTAGTTCGACGAGATTTATATAGACAAAGAAGAGGCTTAAGGGCAAGCATAGAACATCATGGAAAGCGATGGAATCAGATGGAAGGAATCGCTGACGAAGCAAGTGGAGATAAGGTCACGTGGTTAGGAGTGAGTCAGTGATGAAAGAAAAGAAATATAGTCCTGGACGAGGTTTGAACACGCAATAATAGTAGTACAAGGATCAAGAAAGGTAAAGGAAAGAGTGAATCGTAACACCAGCCCAAGCTAGTATTCAACTGCTGGTCATCGTCAACCTGCATATCAGTGTCATTGAGAAGATCTTCTCCTTCAAGGCCACCGTGGCCATTGTCGTCTCCAACCATATTGGCAGGTCCAATGCCAACATTGTCTAGTAGCTCATTATCAACAACGTCCCCCCCCTCTTGAGTATGAGCCGCAGGAGTGTTCTTCGATCCAAGTTTCACAAGGGACAACAGGTCTTGAGTGTGATCAACGGTGGGATCTGATGAGATGAGATCGCTGTCAAACCCCAGTATACCGCGCCAGATTTTGTCAAGTTCGTTGTAGTGAGGAAATTCGGAGCAGATCTGACCTATTGGATGGGTTGTAGCATGAGCAAGGAAATCAGGATACGTGCAACTAAATATACATACTTAAAAGGTTTGGGTTTGGATCATCTGGATGGACACCTGCTTCTGTTTGTTTGAAGCGGCTACAGCACTTTTGATAGTCGTGTTTCAGGCTAGATTCAACCAGGAAGATCAGGACAGTCAATACAAAAGGGTTATGTGTGACATACACAGTTAACCGATTGCTTACTGATATTGTATACCTTTCCAGATCGTTCGAGTACTCAGGATCCTTGCCATCAAAGATATGCTTGGCAATTGCTGCACGAACACCCTTTTTCTGTCTTCCAGAGGGCCGCTTGTTGGGAGGGAGGGGGGGAGCAGATCCAGCTGATTGCGATCATGATACAGGACATGCCTGTCAGCTGGACGGGTTATGAGCCAAGTGACAAGCTCCTGGACATGGCTTTCATCCCAGACGATATTCGGAGGTCGAGGAGTTGAGGACTTGGTGCCAGTGGGTAATGGTCCAGTCGTCTCATTGGCTCTGCCTTTTCCTTTACCTCGTATGCCAGTCCTGCCTGCAGGCTTGGGAATGTGTTGGTTGTTCAAATCTGAGGACCTGGGCCTGGCTGATGCCCTCCCTTTTGCTTGCTGGGTGGTCATTCTGAAGGGTTGGGGAAGGGCTTGAAGGCGTGCAGAGTGCTGAAGACATTGAGGAGGCATGTTTTTTCAAACTCTGACAAGGTCATTGCCTGGACAGCATCTCAATCAGCATCAAATCAGAGCCATCCTAACAATAGGATGAACACCACTAATTATGCAGCAAGCATGCCACACATCTCATCAGGGTTCACGAGCAAATGATTGAACTTGGCTTTGATGTCTCCTACAACCTCTGCAGGGCTGAATGATGGATTAGTTGGCGAGTACCCCAGTGACGTAGGGCTGAACGATGGAGACTGGGGGCTATACCAAGGTGACATTGGTGGGAATGATGGTGATGTAGGTGAATGTCAAAGATAATGCGGGGGATGTCAACTGAGTTGACCATGAGTACCGTGTGACATAGGGCTGAACGATGGAGACTGGGGGCTATACTGAGGTGACATTGGCGAGAATGAACGTGTCTGTGGGGTATCAAAAAACACCTGCTGGGGTTTTTAAAGGATTTGTCCATGAGTACTGTGGTGACATAGGGCTGAACTATGGAGACTGGGGGCTATACTGAGGTGACATTGGCGAGAATGATGGTGATGTAGGCAGGTGTCAAAGATAATGTGGGGGATGTCAACTGAGTTGTCCATGAGTACCGTGGTGATGTAGGGCTGAACAACAGAGACTGCGGGCTATACCAAGGTGACGTTGGTGAGAATGACAGTGATGTAGGCGAATATCTCAGACTTGTGGGAGAGGATGTCGGCAACAATGTGTACAGCAATTCCCAAAGGGTGATGTGGGACCAAATGGTGATTGGAGGACATATGGGGGAGTATGCATTCGGAGAGCTGGTCCGGCAGGCAACATTCCACCCGCACCAAGTGGGCTCTGCCCATACCCAAGAAATTTGCAGCATCTTCACCACCTTGGACAGCAAGCGGTAAGAATATGGCCGACTCACCTTTAAACGGGTCTTGGACCAGAGGAGTTGGTACTGTATGACATCATCGCCACTTGTCCCAGTGTTACGCATGGGCTGCAAGGATGTTTTGGACCGGGAGGCAGTGATCAACAATAGCATCCTTAGTTCCTATTGGTGCCAACTGCCCAGACATACTAGTTGATATGGAAGATCTGAGTGGCGTTTTTGGATGATACACTGGAGATTGACAGGTGCTGGTAGTGGGCAATGAGGCAACGAGAAATGGGGGAAGGGGGGTTGCAAGGGATGGCAGTGCTAGTAAGAGGTCGCTTTGCAGGCTGATGTACAGCATTGATGGTCAAGGTCACTGGCTTTTTGCTGCCAGTTGGTAATGGTGGGCGACAAGGCGACAAGGGAAATGGAGGGGCCTGGCGGAGGGGTTAAGATGAATGAAGTGTTAGTGTTCAAAATACAGATTACTCAACAGTAGCCCGAAACCTAGGTGACAACCCCCATCTGAACATCCAAGTCTGTGCCTCCATCACTGCTTGCAAGCTTTCTATACCTCTCCATATTGCGCCAAATATGCATAAAGTGTTTTGCAAGCCCGTCCCGAAGTGCTGTCTGTTGCAAGGCATATGACCTCAGTCCCTCGTTGATCGCTGAGTTGTCTGTCACCACTAGATTCTGTCTATCCATCCACCATTTAGCTTGCCAGCGAAAAAACTGCAGGGTGTGCCACTGCTCCTCAAAGAGTAGTCCAACTTCCTCTGCCCAGCGGTGGGCTCAAGCGCAGATCTTACACCACTCAATTCGGATAGCTGACATTGGGCACCAATCAATTTGGTGACAAGTAATACATAGGAAAGTGTACCATCTTGAAGGCCCTCATCTTCTTTTTCCGTGTCGCCATTGTCGTAAGCACATGACAACCAAATCCATGAGAGCTTCTGATGGCCTTCACTTGCACAGTCCTCGGTCCTGGCTGTCATAGACTGGATGTCATCTTTCTCAAGATACTGGAGAGAATCCATCCAGCCCACTTTCCGAAGTAAGAGGGATAGACCGAGTAAGGCGCTGTGAGCAGCATGGTATTTTGCCACACTAGCATTGACCTTGGCATCAACAGACTTGAGGCAGTTTCATGCCTGTGTATTAGCCCCTTGCCCCCATAGAAACCTGTCTTTGAATCGTAACATGTAAGAGCAGGTATGGAGCACTTGTCATAGTTCATTTATGTAAAGCATCATGCGCCTGACCCAAATGGAGCTGCCACTCAATCTCTTCAAGGCCAACGTCACATGGAACCTGCCGCCAAAGGGAAGACAGAAGCCCAAGAATGAAGTCCTGTGATCTTGGGACTACCTCGGAGTTGAAGTGCTTGGCCCAGATTGTAGATGCGACTCCGGGAATATACAGCACTTGAACACTTGCCCAAGCCTCTAGTCGTCGCATGAGTGCATTATTACATTCTTGCAGCCTTGCTTTTTGCTGATCTGTTGCATGTGGACCTAGCTTCTTGCTATCAACATGCAGACGGCACCTTCAATCACAATCAGCACAAAGATGACATGACAGAGTAGTGTAATTTAACTGTTGGTCCTCGAGTTCAATGCTGATGTTGATTAACATGCTGGGGGAAATCATGGGCAACATAGCTGAGTCAATAGCGAGCTTGGCATCGTCATTTGCTAACTGCAAGCATATACTCGCTTGGGTGAGTGCTATTACAGTTCAGATATCAGATGTGAATGCTAGCTGTAAATTCCAACATGTACAATAGGATTTTACTTCAAAAGGGTTCAGCTGCGACATGTCTTGCTCCCATGCTTCCACATCTACCTTCCATCTTGCAAGTTCTTTTGCATAACAGGCTGAGAGGGAATGTTCAAATTCGCATAAGTCTTCTGCATGCTCATTTCTTTCTGGTATAGCTTCTACGATTTTTCGTAAGATGGATTCACCTATTTGGTGTAAGTAAGAACAAACCGAGACAAGGGATTGCATACCTACCAAGCCCGATCATCTTCTTCCAATTACTATCCCCTATGAGGTCGTCTAACGTGTCGTGACGGTTACCTGGCCCCATCTCTTTGGTGCTTGATGCCAAGGCATTGAGGGTGGACCAACCTCGTTCAGGAGCCTCACCATCAGTGCGGGCACCACCCTGAATATAATTGAACGAGTACTTCCATTGACACTCTCTGATGTGAGCCAGCAGATGGAATTTTGGGATGAAAGTTACCATTGTCTTCTCTGCACAAGGTAGATGCATCAGCAAGGGCAATGACAGCATTCTCTCCCATAAGTGATGCTCACACTGGCAGACAATGTCATATGAGACATTGATACACTTGACAGGTGTGTCCCTCAGTGCCGAAAAAAACAAATAATCCATGTTGACATATCTTGCAAAGCGTTAGCATTAACAATACATTAAAAGCTGTGGTACCTACCTTTCCCCTTTCTGCAAATCCCCCACACCACCTGCAAACTTCATCTTGTGACAAGCGCAGCAGACAATCCCTGTTCCCATGGCAGCGAGGCCAACAGCAGACTTTGTGTCCGCACCATTTACAGCATCATGTCCCAAGCATGTACTTTTCTGTATTCAGTATGATCAGCTCAGTACAAACATTCTACCTTCGAGACCCATCGCTAACCTCTTGACGGGCACCAGAGTGTTCTCTTAGATATGACTTGTATGAAAGGTCCTCGACAAAGTATGACCATCCTCGACTGAGACTCAGGTCAAGTTCATCTTTTGAGCTCATCTTCCGCTTCAATCAGAAATTGGCATCGATAGTGACAAAAAGAGCATAGAGCCACCTGGAAAAGCATCAGAACATGCTGAAGGAAAACAGGAAACAAACAAAAACTTACTCTTTGTTCTTTGGTGCTTTGTCCCAGTCATCAGGCAGGTTCTTGCCAGGATGTGGACATGCAGGGCATATGATGGCACATGCTCCCTCTGTTGAAGCAACAGGTAGATGGTAGAGGAATACCTGACACTCACCAAGGGGTTAGCGGGTGTTGCTGCAAGTGATGGTTGTGGTAAGAACACAAGATGTTATTTGAACTCAGATGACTGAGTTTTAACTTATATACTACATGGAGCGTGTGACTATTTCCATATAAGGTAAACTACACTACTACTAATAAGTAATATAAGTAGCGTTGAGAGCTACTACATGGTGCTCGATCAACACTCCCCCTCGCTTAGCTGCCGGTAAAGATGCATAAGCGAAGAGAGCACTCAATTAAGGTGCTATGGGTTCATTGTAGAAGACTAGCCCGAGTTGTGATCTGAACTGATCAAGTTTGACATGCCCAAGGTTCTGAGTGAACATATCGGCGGGATTGTGAGCCCCTTCGATAAAGAATAGTTCTACTAGTCCTTCATGGATGAACTCCCTAACACCGTGCCATTTGATGTCCACATGTTTGTTACATTTTTCAGTAACAGGGTTTGATCCCATGAATATAGATCCTTGGTTATTGCCACATATGGGTATTGGGTGTAACTTATATCCTAGTTCTTCCATTTCGGAACGCAACCAAACCACCTGTTTGCTACAATCAGAGAGTGCAACATATTCAGCTTCTGTAGAATAATAGGCAATGCGCTGTTGTTGGCGCAACTGCCAGCTGAAGATGCAATTTGCTAGTTTGATAAACCAGCCAGTCTGAGAGTGACAGGTGTTAGGATCGGATGCCCAATCGAAATTGGTGTATGCTATCATGCCAGCCTGAGAAGCTCCATCGAAGACAAGGGAATAGTAGCGGGTACCTAGAAGATACCAGCATATGTAGAGTGCCTTGTCGAGGTGCTCTAACGAGGGTTTGGCAGCATGCCGAGATAGGGCAGTCACAGCATAAGCTATGTCCAGTCTGGTTCCCAGTGTAATATACAACAGGAATCCAATCACTTGTTGGAAGCGAGATCACAGTTCTGGGTCAACTGGGCCATTGTAGTCAAGGGGGTGATAACCCTGAGGTAGGGGAGTAGGAGCAACTCTAGCATTTTGCATTCCAAATCGCTCAAGGACCTTTTCGAGGTAGGCACACTAATCAATCATGATCTTGCTGCCACTCCAGCGGATCCTCATGTGGAGGAATTCCTTTGCAGGACCTAAGTCTCTGCACTCCCATTTGTGCATAAAAGCGGCTTTAACCTCAGCGACTATGGCTTTATCAGGACCACAGAATAGGGCATCGTCAACATAGACAATGGCAACCACTACTCTGGTGCCTTTCTTCCAGTACAAAAAGATACCAGCATCAGACTTCAGACGTTCGAAGCCGAGTTCTTTCATGGATTCATTGAGAGTCTCCCACCAGGCTAGTCTGGCTTGTTTAAGGCCGTACAAGGCACGACGGAGTCAGAGCACTTTGTGCTCTTGCCCTGGGACCGTGAAACCTTCGGGTTGTTTCATGTAGATTTCCTCGTTTAGCTTTCCATAGAGGTAAGTGCTTCTTACATTGAGTGCTTTGATATGCCAGTTCTCTAAGGCAGCAAGTGCAAGCATAAGCCGCACAGTCTCAAACCTTATGACCAGGGAGAAGATTTGGTCAAAGTCGATTCCCTTTGTTTGAGAGAAACCTTTTGCAACCAATCATGCACATTTACAACCATCTGGTTTTACATTGAAGACCCATCGGTTTGCAATAACCTTACGCCCTTTCAGGAGGTTAACCAGTTCAAAGACTTTACGCTTGCAAAGTATGTCTAGAATGTCCCTGTATGTCCATTCACATAGTGGCTTAGTTTCTGCACAAACCAGCGCTTGGGGTATTGCCTTAGACATCAAAAATGCGGCCAATCCAGCTCCCCCTTCACGACATAGTCGTTCAACGTCAGCTTCACTGTCAGATTCAGGAGCTTCGGTGGGAGCGGGCGGCGCACTATGTTTGGGAAGATTGCCTGGCATTTGAGGTGACTCAGGCACTGGTTGTCTCTGTCGAGATGGACCAGGTTCCCTAACCGTGTCTTGCAAGCACGATTTGCGCTCGATCTCCTTTACTTGCTCAACAGGATGCTTATCATCCCCATAAACGTTGCTGGGCCTGACAGGCACATGGCGTTCACGTTGGGGGTGCACGGGGCAGGAGGGATCGCGGGTGGTGCTCCCCTTTTACCTTTCTTAGGTGCACTAGGAGGGGGCGGTGCCGGGCGAGGCGAGGGTGTGCGAGGAGGGACAGGAGGAGGAGTAGGAACTTGCGGAGCGGGTTGACTGGGTTGATAGTCGTCGTCTGCAGGGGGCGGAGGTATTGCCTGTACAGGCTCATGCTCACCGGCGACAGTAGGCACAGGTGGTGCAGCAGAGCGCGTGCGGTGTGACACACAGCGGGGGAATCACGATTCATCAAAAATTGCGTGTCCTGAAGTAAAGAGGACGTTGTTGGGGGAATGCATGAATAGGAAATTTGATTCATTTCCTGGCATCACACCCAGGTACACCATAAGTTCGGATTTTGGGGCCATTTTATTGGCCCACATATCTTCTGGGATATGCACATAGACAGCGCTCCCAAATACATGAAGATGAGCTACATCCGGCTGCTGCTTGTGTAGCAACTCATAAGGAGTGCACCAGTTGTGGTGTCGCAGCAGTGTTCTATTGTAGATGTGGGTAGCATGTAGAATACTAAATTCCCACCAACTATCCGGAATGCAGGCATCATGTCACATAGCTTCAGATTTGTCCATTACAGTACGCATGAATCGTTCTGCTCGACTGTTTTGTTGTGGAGTGTGAGGGGCACTCTGAAAAATGCGTATTCCCTCCCCTTTGAGCATGTCATTGAATGCTCTGGACTTCTATTCTCCCCCAGCATCGGACATCCATCCTAAGATTTTTGCCTCAAACTGTGTGGACACCATTTTCAGAAAGTGTCGGGTAGCCGTTAGTGCGGCATCTTTAGTGTGCAACACCGTGACCCATGCCATAGAGGTATAGTCATCAAAAAAGGTGATGATGTATTTATACCGATGGTATGATTCGATGGGGAAGGACTTAATGTCCGAGTGAATCAATTCAAATGCATGTGTAGCGCGTCGCTCAGTTGGTGGATAACTCCGGTTAGGAAGTTTACCTTTAGCACAGCTGTCGCAAATGGAGCTTTCTTGTGGAATCTTGACATCAGGTAGACTCTTGACATGCTTCTTGGCATGTCTAAGGACTTTCTTTGAGGGGTGACCTAAATGTTTATGAAGGATGTCATATGTGATGGTCCTTGACATATGGGCATGTTGTCCTTTCAATGGTAATGCTTTGATCATATATAGACCATGACCTACTCGACCAGGGATAAATGGGGCAAGGGTAGTGCCATCACCATAAGTCACTGTAATCTGTTTATCATCACCGTGGACTTTTGCGCCATGAGCAAGTAGTTGACCTAGGGAGACAAGGTGGACCTCTGATTGGGGTATTAAGCCCACATTCAACAAGGCCATTATTTGGGAGGTTTTATTAGAGTCCTCCCAATGCACAAGTACTCGACCTGTTCCTTCAATGTAGATTATACCAGAGGCGGTTGTGACGGGTATCCGTTCGTGATGCTTAAATGCCTCATATTCAACAAAGTCAGTGCGATCATGGGTAAAGTGCATTGAAGCACCCGAATCAAGGATCCAAAACTTCCTAGAAGGATCACACGAACACTTATGATTCGAACTGGTAGGAGCGGAGCATGAAGAGCAAACTTGATTCATGCTGGTATGTGTAGATACAAGCGTATTTGTATCTACATTGTCCTTTGCCATCAACATGAAATTATTAACTACATTTGTTGGAAACAACACATGTAAGTGATTCATGTCAGTTTGAGTAAGGTTCGCAGAGTGAATCACTTGCCTGATCATTCGAGGCCACAATGGGTCCTCAATCCCAGCCGCGTCAGCGATCTCCCTGTTGACATCTGAGCCATAGATGTCCACCATGTCATCTGTGTCCCATGAGGACTGGGGTGGTGGTTCTATCTTGCGCCTGCACAAGTGGCGACTCTTGCATCGTTTGGGAGCCACGACAGGCTCTTCCTCATTGTCAGAGATCTTGATGATGCGCTGATCGTCAGGAATGTCACGAGCGTCAGAGATGGACATGGGACTAGGCAAACCGTATATGAGGTTGGGATTTCTGAGGATCCAATGTGGTTCACTCACCCGTTTCCCTGTGCTCACTTCTCCGTCAAGCTTCCTTATCGTCTTGGAAGACAGTTGGATCTCAAGACGGTGGGCAAGGGTGAAGGCCTCTTGGATGCGGGTATCAGCAGGGGGACTGCCAGAGCCTTGGTACGTCTGGGGGGATCGGTGCGCAAGGGCGCGGGGATCAACCGTGCACTCTTTACCACCTGTATAGGTGATAATGGTGGGGGAGGCGATGTGAGCGTGGTTGTCCTGCGACTTGCTCTTCTTCTTGCCTCGCCAGGTTTTCTTCCCGGATCCTTCAGCACTAGTTTCCCCTTGCTGCTGCTGCTGGGGTTTCTGCTGCTGTTGGAACTTCGGGTTGTCACCCTTCCGCTTCACGGCCGAAATCTTATTGGCCTGCGCAGATTGTTTCCCTTTGCCACTGAGAAGGCGCTGGTCCCATGACAGGACCACAGCCTTGTGGATCTCTGCGACTGTGGGGGTTTTCGGCTTTCCAGCCATGTCCTTGGCCTGGATCATCATCTGTAAGACGATGTCCATTGTAGCAGGGAGCTTGCTAAGAAGCAGCATCACCTGGATGCCGTCGGGCACTTCGTAGTTGGCCAACTTCAACCTCGTGAAGAGGTTGGCTGCCTTGTCAAGGGCAGGGGCGGGATGAGACGAGGACAGGATCGAGAGCTCAAGGAGCTCCTTAAAGATGGTGTACGCACCGGAGAGACCGGGTGTCACATACTCATCGTGAAGCGCCTTCACGAGTGCAGATGCATTCACGAGTGCAGATGCATTCACGAGGGCCGCGTGCTTTGCTTGGATGGGCTCCGAGAGTCTCATCTTTATCAACCCAATCATCTGGTCGTTGGCTTTGATCCATTGGATCCAGTTGTTGTGGTCCTCGCTGTCACTTGTTGCTGTGAGAGCAGCAGGGTGAGAGAGCTCGAGGGCCCAAGTGGAGCCAGTGGACTGGAGGTAGGCACCCATAGCGGGCCACCACGTCTGCCAGTTTGTCCCGTTGAAGATGGGGATGGAGGTGTCTTTGAGAGAAAGTGACATAGTAAAAGATATCTGGAATGCAACAGCATTAGCATGCAAAACCAGCATAGGTTCATTACCATGGTACCATCCAGTGCATAGGAACAGTCTTTTACGACGTTCACCAGCACAATGAATGCACAACAATGGTGAGCAATGAGGTCAGGCGACATGTAGGTGCAGTCTTTCGACGCACACTACAGTGCACTGACAGGGCTCATAACCTGTTGAAGCAACAGGTAGATGGTAGAGGAATACCTGACACTCACCAAGGGGTTAGCGGGTGTTGCTGCAAGCGATGGTTGTGGTAAGAACACAAGATGTTATTTGAACTCAGATGACTGAGTTTTAACTTATATACTACATGGAGCGTGTGACTATTTGAATATTTCCATATAAGGTAAACTACACTACTACTAATAAGTCATATAAGTAGCATTGAGAGCTACTACATGGTGCTTGATCAACACCCTCCTTTGTGTTATCCATGCCAGTAGGATCGTGTCCCCGACCCACTCTCGTAAGCATCTTTAGGTGCCACCACTGATGAATGATGCACATGAACTGCTCATATCGATCCTGTATTGTTAAATCATGTTACAGTGACACTGACTCAGGCTAGGCACTGAGTGGTCTACACACCTTTGGAGGTGCCATGCCCGTGTTGTTGTTCCGGCAAGCAAGGGCAGTGTAGTAGTGATGTGCAGAGACCTTCGACTCCAGAGAAAGAAGGTGGTACTCTTCAAGAATGCTGAATGTGGCTGCCATCTGCGGCTGATCTGTACTGGCAGGAAATAAGCACTGTCGAAGGAGTTGTTGAACGTGCATGTCAGTGGTTTCACAGCCACAAAAACGTAATGAAACAGCATGGATTCCATTGTTACTGATGATGATGAAGTTGTCAGAGTGAGGTGCTTTGGGAAGATAGCACATGTCTTCAATTGTGTGTCCAAGCTGAATGACCAGCCCAAGATCTTTTATGATCATTCGGGTCCAGAATAAACCCGTCCATTCCTAAGTCCTAGATGTCAAAACATGACTTGAGTGTTGTATTCTAATGCCTACCTTTACTAGATGTAATGGAAGGCGTTGATACATCAATATGATGCAATCCTTACAGCAGATCTCGAGCCCAAGGCAGTCGCTGCATTGAAACAGTGCAGGTTGGTTCTTGCACCTTGTACAGACACTAATGCCATTACGCCCTTCTAAGCGGAGCGATTCCCTGAGGAAATCCTCCCGATCATGCTCTGCCCAAGATAGAAGGGGGTAGTCCTAGCAACAGAATAAATCAGTTATGTCTTGGAGAAGGTGTACAACCCACTGCCACTGACTGAGATCAAGCATGGTCGTGGCCCATCATCAAGAGTAGAAAGGCTGACACAATCTGGCAAACAGTTGATAGGGTCAGGGATGTCCACCAGGTTGAAACTTGAAGAAACTGGCACAGTGGGATTCAATGTCTGGTTCCCTTTACAAATCTTGGGAGCTGTATACAATTTTTTGGATATGTGAAGTAATCCAGATGCATTAGACTGGATTCTGAGATGTTGTCCTTTATGACTATTGTCCTGTAGACTGTCTCTCTCTCAATGAACCCTGAACCCATCAAGTTGCTTGAAGCAGAGTGCTTGAGAGGGCTTGCTGGGACACTGACTCATCGCTGGTGAGGCTGCTCATATGAAATTACATGTTCAACTCCCAGAAAGAGTTTTTCACCTACTGTCATCAAACAGTGCCATAGGTACCACACAGTAGCTGGTAGAAGGCTCCCCTGTCATTGAATTTGCAGGATTAGACGAATGTGATGCAAGGGCCAGACAATCCTATGGTCCCTAAGCAAGCAGTCATACAGCGTTGGATCCAGTGACACTTTGCCAAGTCTGTCAAGGATCTGTCAGCATTATTTGCATGTTGCGGATAGGAAATGAACAGACCATACATCATTCATGATGAACTCCAGGAGCCCAGGATTGTGGCTCGTCCCACCCACATATGTGTCATCTGACCACCCATATTGCAAAGTGCCCTTCGGGTAACCATGTCGTACCGTCGGTTTGCATTAGGATACCCATAAATACTTTTCCTCCTGCAGGATACAAGTGGCTTGTCCCGCCCGCATACGTGTCATCCAACCGCCCATATTGCAAATGCACTTTGGGTAACCTAAATCTATGAGTGGAATGGCAATGTGAAATGTAAACTATATCATACCGTTGTTTGCATTAGGATACTCATAAATACTTTTTTTCATGCAGGGTACAAGTCTCATAGGTCCCTGTGTCATCTGACTGTTTGTTTTGCAAAATGCGCTTTGGGTGACCTAATTTATTGTTGGAATGGCAGTGTGGAATGCAAACTATGTTGTACTGTTGTTTGCTGTCCTGTAGACTATCTCTCTTTCGATGAGCCCTGGACCCATCAAGTTGCTTGAAGCGGAGTGCTTGAGGAGGCTTGCCAGGACACTGATTTGTAGCTGGCAACAGTGATACTGAATTACATATTCTACTCCCAAAAATAGTATTTCACCTACGATGTCCCACAGATACTGCATGGTAGTTGGTAGAAGGCTTGGGAGGGAGATGGGCAAGTGATTTGACGTTAGGGGTGCTGCCTCATGCCCGATCTCACCTGCACCCATGGTCATGGATATGAGCAAATGGTTGGATGTTGATGACTGTCATGCCATGCCTGTGCCTTAGACAAATTCCCTTCACCCAACACCAATGGTGAGCCAGAGCCACCACCAGTGTCCCCATCAGAATTGTCATTGGTCCTCATCAGACTCATGACAAGGTTGCTCCACTGCACCCATCTTGGCACGAGTGCAGAAAAGATTTGGAGAGGATGCGCCCTCCCCTGTCATTGAATTTGCTAGATGAATGTGATGCAAGGGCCAGACAGTCCTGTGGTCCCTGAGCAAGCAGTTGCACAGTGTTGAATCCAGTGACACTTTGCCAAGTCTGTCAAGGATCTGTCAGCATCATTTGCACACTGCGGATATGAAATGAACAGACCATACATCATTCACGGTGAACTCCAGGAGCCCAGGATTGTGGCTCATCCCACCCACATACGTGTCATCTAACCACCCGTATTGCAAAGTGCACTTTGGGCAACCATGTTGTACCGTCATTTGCATCAGAATACTCATAAATACTTTTTTTCGGTATGAGTCTCATAGGTCCCTGTGTCATCTGACCGCCCATATTGCAAAGCGCACTTTGGGGAACCTAAATCTATGAATGGAATGGCAGTGTGGAATGCAAACTATGTTGTACTGTCATTTGCAATAGAATACTCGCAAATATGTTTTTTCCTGCAGGGTACAAGTCTCGCTCAGCTTGCTACATAGGTCCCCGTGTCATCTGACCATTCATATTGCAAAATGTGCTTTGGGTGACCTAATTTATGGTTGGAATGGCAGTGTGGAATGCAAACTATACCATACCGTCATTTGCACTGGAATACTCCTTTTGTCAATGATCTGGCTTGGGTCTGGCATGATAGCTTGATCCTGACACAGGCATCCAGCATGTACTGTCCTGTTAGAACGACTGGGAGATGACCGACTAGATAGAGTGAACTAGTCTTGGTGAGTAAATGAAAGGGATGGAATGAATGTAACAGTGTAGCTTACCTCCAGTCGAATGGCATACTTCGAGGGAGAAAAAGGCAGTGAGGTATGGTAGGTCACACGGTGCCGAAAAGGCAATGTAGCAAAAGCTATTGTAGTCTTTACTAACATCCTAATAGAACCCTCAGACCGTTGTGAATATGAGTCTGTTGGTGTCTGATGCATTCAAAGTCTCAGCCGACAAGGTGTCTGAGCGAAAGGTTGACACAGGACATGAGTGGTTGTAGACTACTGCCACAATTAATATACTACTTGATGGCACTATGCTGCATGATGCCTGTTAACACTGCAAGCAACCACAGAGACAACATCCAATGGTTCCATTTCCAGACTGATATCCCACTTGAATGGCTACAACAATAGACAGAAATGTTTGGACGAATAAATCTCCTATAGCATGCACAATCTGCCCAAGATTACTTTCTAATTCACTGTACCATATTTGGTTCACTTCATATGTCTCGCATTGTTCACATTACCTTCACATTAACCTCATCTGACGCAGTCCGCATCGAGTTTCACTACAGTTGCTAATGGGCCGCCCCAAGCTATACAACACTCCGGAAGAGAGAGTAATCACTGCTTGTGCTTACTGGGCAAAGTATTATGAAAAGTAGCGGTGCCTCCTCATCTTTGGTGCAAACAGGTGGTAATCAACTGACTTTCTTTCAAAGGAACAAGGCTACAATCAATGAGAAATTGGCGGCCAAGCACAGAGAATTCACTACATCCAAGAATGCAAGCTGGTATGTGTCCTTTCTACTCTCATGTCATTGCTCTAAGTCACTGAAAATGTACTGCCACACTGGTAGCACTGTGCAGACATCCTCTCTGCATTTAGGCCATCTAACACGCATGACAAGCCTCAAGCTTTCACAATGGTGAGTCTATCTCCATATTACTTGATACTGCTTGCTTCTTGGACTCTAACTACTGGTATAACAGTGCTGGCAGGCCGAGGATTAAGAAAAATGAAGGTATACATGACTCAGAGCCTGGACAACAGTAGGTGTCAATGACACATCCATGCCAACAATGTACCGATGAAAAAAAAGATTAGACAGCTTTGAACAGCAGCTGCAGGCAAACCTTAAAGAGATTATTGGATAGTCCCTGCATCAGCGCATGGATGTTCTCTACCACCAGGGAGTACAGAACTATATATGACACTCTTACTGCTGTTGAGAAGCTCAACGAGGAAATGAAGAAACTAATGTCAAAACGTGGATACACTAAAGACTACTTGCCCACCGAAAGCCTGCTTTCCCGAGCCATGTGCAGTGTTGAATGTGTTGGAGGATCTCCTTTTAAACGCGATGGAGGGCGAAGACATAGGTAAAAAGAAACAAAAGGGCTTACTACTGTACCAAGCTGTGCTGGACATAACATTGCAGTAGATATTATTCAGCATTTTTACTGGCAAATTAGGCAAAGCTCATTTGGTTCAATCTCGATAGTGATACTGACTTGACTACCCAACAAACTTAGTGATCTATCTACTTTGGGTCGACCACCCTGGAACAGCTTCAGGTTCGTCATCTATCTTATTCTGTTGTAATCATACTTACCATACGGCCCTATGCAGCTGACTTTGTGTCCGTTGACAGCTGAAAATGTGTCCTTTGTGTATGCATTGATTATTGAAAATGTGTCCCTTGTGTACATGTTTATTGTTTACTCTGTGCATTCTCCCACCTTAACACAAGCTTTTATAGTCTCATAGCTTTGCAGACGTGCATCTATCAGCTCGTGTCTGCACCTGTCTGACAACGCGTCCCCTCTGTGTGTGTTTATTGCCCCACATGCTCTCCTGTCTTAACACAAGCTTTTATAACTTCATAGCCTTGTAGACGTGTATCCATCAGCCCATGTCTACACTCGTCTGATAACACATCCCCTCTGTATGTGTTCATTGTTTACTCTGTGTTCTCCAGTCTTAAACACGAGGTTTTATAGCCTCATAGCCTCATGGATGTGCATCCATCAACCTGTATCTACTCCTGTCTGATAACATGTCCCCTCTGTACATGTTCATTGTTTACTATGTGTTTTCTCCAGTCTTAATACAAGCTTTATAGCCTCATAGCCTCACGGATGTGCATCCATCAGCCCATGTCTATGCTCATCTGATAACGCATCCCCTCTGTACATGTTTATTGTTTATTCTGTGTGTTTTCCTGTCTTAACACAAGCTTTTATAGCCTTGTAGCCCCATGAACAAGCATCTATCAACCCATGTCTACTACTCCTGTCTAATAACACATCCCCTCTGTACATGTGTATTGTTTACTCCATGTGTTCTCCAGTATGAACCCAAGCTTTTATAGTCTCATAGCCTTGCGGACGAGTATCTGTCTACACCTATCTGTTCTACATATAGTTGCTACATCCCTCTTGCACACATCATCCCTCAAGCTACAAAGTATGTATCATTTAATTGATTGATGTCTATTCGTCACTGACGCCCTCGAGATGCCATCACCATGGACCACCGATGAACAGAAAGCCTTCCTTGAGGAAGAGCTTGTCACAGTCAAGCAAGTAGGTGGCAAATGTTACACCAAGCGATGGCTGACCCTCTTCCAGAAGTGGGCTAAAAAATGGCCAGAGCACCACATCGTGTTTCCCAACATGACAGAAGATACTCAGCTGACAGAGGAGCAGAGAAAGACCATTGTGCAGGCAGTCCTCTGTCACCAACAGCAAATCTGTCGTTGGATGCACTGGCACAACAGTGCCGGGCTCAATCACACTGCTAACAACAAGACTTGCAAAATTATAGACAACCTTCTGAAAAACAAGACTTGTGCTAAGAAGCCCTGTGAGTTGTACTTGAATACTCACTACAAAGTGCACATCCTTTCACATATCAAACCTGGCATGTCAATCACTGAGGTCAACAAGAAGATTTGCGACATCTTTGACAATGAGTCACCCGAGGTCAAGGAGGAGTTCATCCGACTCAGCGAAGAGCAAAAACAAGCCACGAAGAGCAAAGACCGCACCAGTTCCGCAATTGATATGGACAGTGATGATGAGCCAGACCCAACCACATTACACAGGTAAGCATTAGTTCACTCACGCTGTCTGAGTCATGAGTCAGTATTGTTCTGATTGATGAAACAGCAATATCCAGCAGTGCGGCACCGCTCTTCAACATGTCCTCGAGCACCTGGCCAAGCAGACAGGATGAACATTCAGTGTTCTGATGGGCGGGCCAGACCCTCTTTCCTCTGGAGGCAACAACATTATTACAAGGTCGGTGATGGCTCTTAATGATGTATTTTTACCTAACCAATTGTCCGTTTCAGTCTGCATGTTGGAAAGACGAAGGATGGATATGAATTTCCCGATCTATACTCCAACTTTGACATTAAGGTAGTCGAGGCCTATGTGGATTTTTGTCCAAGGTTTTTGGTGAGCATGTGTCCAACAAACATGCTTGAACTTAGCTTACACAACCAAAAGGTGCCAACAGTTCTAGATCAATAAAATGGCCATTGGAACAGCCTGCCAATGAGTCAGAGGAGGCTGAAGAAGAGCCTAAGCTTGGCGACAATGGAGCAAGGGTGAGGAAAGACTACTCAGATGCTGGAGGTGAGGATGACGATGAGTTAGGTGGAGGAACCAGAGAGCAAAGGGAAGATGAGGAGCAGTCCAACTCTCTATCCATGCATTCTTATGGTGCATTCAGATGCGACACAGGTCACCACTTGTCTTGCAACACCACCACCTGCACCCCCCGAAAGAGTACCATCCACACACCTTGCAATATTGCCGGCTGCACTTGCTTTATCACTGCCCACTGCCAATATTGCAACACTCCCTGTGCATCTTGCAACAACCCCGCCTATGCATCTTGCAAGCCAGTCCATGAATATTGTACAGCTTGAGTTACCACTGCTGACCGCCCATCTTGCAACACATATGCAAGATGCCACTGCCTCTAATGGTTTCAGCACCCCCACTGTGCAAGGCTTTCTGATCCTGTTCACGGATCTTTTGGGCAACAACTTAGCATCCTTCGGTATGGGTGCGGGCTTTGACACATGGAGTGACCCATTTGCAATCCCCCAAGTTCCCCTTACTGTCTTCCCCAGCAACTTAAGTTTAATGCCATCCCCCTGTGACCTCATACAAGGGCAGACCAGTTGGAACAACACTGCAGGAATGCAGCTTCTCCCCCCTGCTTGTTCCAGCCCATAAACCTGGATGTGAGTGGGATGGCATTTAGCAATATGCCAAATTTGGACTTCAGTGGCATTGGATCTGTGGGGGCAGGCTTCAACCCCGGCTATACATACATCTCCATCAATTCTAACATCGAAGGTGTTCCTGGTAGTGCGGGTATGCTGTCATCCCAGTCTCCCGGAGCTTTGAACACTGGGCCCATGAATCCACTTCAAACCCAATATTTGACTCTTTTGTCCTCTGTGTTGGATCCAGTGATGTTGTCCTCACTTCAATCATCCCCAACAGCTCGATTACCCGGACCTCTATCCGAGATTGCCGTTCTACCAGCACTGCTACTTCTACCAACAGAACCTGGTGTTATCAATGTACCCCAAACACAATCCACCGAGACTGGTAATGAGGACAGCACGGCAGAGGCTTGTTCAAAGAGGAAGCATGTCCCATCTCTGTATGCTGATGTAATGCACAGCGTAGTGTGCTGCGATACTAAGATACTAAGCTCAAACGAGGACGAAGAAGAGAGCAAGGATACAAGTGAAGTTTGTAGTCTGAGTGCCGAGCTTCGAGACGATGCAAAGCCTAAGCAGTCTCTCCTATTCAGGTATGGACTAAGCGCTTACTGAACTTGGAGGTCACTAGAGATAATGCTGGTATTGCATAGGACTGGCTTAGGGAAAATTACAGGAGGGCAAGAGAGCACCCTTATATATGGTAGGCCCCTTCTAAATAAGGAAGTGGTGTGCAGCACCTCTAGTTGTAGTGAGTCACAAATGTATGACTCGATGTGCAGCATGAGAGTCAGTACAAGTCATGAAGAGTTATGATGAGTCAGAAAACAAGGCTATGCTGTAGGTGGTGAAGTCCAAATAAGGCGACTGCGGCAGAACAGAAAGGAAGTCTAAATGTAGGTATAGGCGGGGCACTGTGTGAGATAGAAACAGAGAAGAATCAGGAGACATATCTGGTATAATGGAGGATGACTCCATTATGAATGCAACCGCGCACAGTAAAGAGAACGAGACTAGGAGTCGAGTGAACAAAAGGACAAGAGAAAAAGTGTACTCCCTCAGTAAACCGTAACAGCTGATCGCGATAATGTGATTGGTAAGGAAAATCAAGTTCCGGCTCCTGCGACTCGTGATTGAACAAAGAGAGGAAGGCCATCCAATGCAAAGGCGACAGGTACCACCAAGAACAAGTAGGTTTGTCCACTTGTCAGCTGTTTTGCCATACTCATTGGGGATAGAAAACATAAGGCCACAAAGTAGATCCAATTGGTTGATTGGATCGATGCAACTGTGAAAGTGTTGGTTCTAGTCATGGGGGATGTTGTAGTACTTTACTGTGGCATGTTCTACTACATGGATATTTGAGAACCTCGCTAATAGATGACATGGTCGGGGGCCCAGACATGCAGGCTTCCTCCACAATGTTCTTCGTTTTCGCAAAAAATAATGGAAGACTGTACCCTGGCGGTATAGGCGAATATCTTGGACTCGTGGGCAAGTATCCTGGTGAGGTCAGATTCAGCGTGGGGGATGGCAGCGAGTAGGCTGGTGACATCAATGCCAGCAAGCAGTGAGAACGTGCCACATGTCCTGGTGTCATACCACCGTCTGTGTGTGCTGCGACTCAGAGCAGGTGAAAGTGGTGAGAGCACACGTGCACTGTGTATCACTGATGGGTACAGTCGGCTACAGTTGTACATGGGTGATGAACTTATCTGTTTTTTCTTCCTTTCTAAGGCCTGATGTGGCAAGTGAGCACAGGCAACCGTTTTGGTAGACAATGCCGGATGTGGATGGGATGATGTTGTCATCTTCGTGTGTCTTGCAAATGCTAGGTGGAGTTTGAGGACGACTCTAGTGGTAGTATTTTGCAACACGTGTGGTATGGCATGATCTTGCAAGCGGTGCAGATGTGGCAGAGGACAGGGTAGTAGTAGTGGCACACGGCAGTATGATGTGATCTTGCAAGGAGATGTGGGTAAGTAGTAGTAGAGGATGGGGTAGCGGCAGTATTTGCAACACATACAATATGGTGTGATCTTGCAATACCGGTAGAGGACCCGAGAGCAGCAGTATTTGCAATGGTATGGTGCAATCTTGCAAACAGCATGGTGCGGTGGAGGACAGGGAAGCGGGGGGTATTTGCAACACGCACAATGGTGTGATCTTGCAAGGTAGTGGTGAGTAGAGAACAGGGTAGTAGCTGTAGTAAAACAGTGTGAGTAGAAAATGGGTAACGGCAGCACCTGCAACACATACAATATGGTGTGGTTTTGCAAGGTAGTGCAGGTGTGGACAGGGTGGTGGTGGTTTCGCAATATGTACAATATGGTAGAGGACCCGAGAGCGGCGGTATTTGCAATGGTATGGCACAATCTTGCAAACAGCATGGGTGCAGTGGAGGTCAGGGTAACAGGGGGTATTTGCAACACACACAATGGTGTGGTCTTGCAAGGTGGTGGTGAGTAGTGAACAGGGTAGCTGTAGTAAACCGGCATGAGTATAGAACAGGTAGTGGCAGTATTTGCAACACATACGATACAGTGTTATCTTGCAAGGTAGTGCCGCAGGGTATGGATGGGGTGGTGGTGGCTTCACAATACATATGATACAGTGTGAAGAAGTTGCTCTTGCAAGGCGGTGAGGGTGTGGATGGTGGTGATTGTGCAATACATACGATACAGTGTACATCATAACTTTGCTCTTGCAAAGCAGTGCGAGTGTGGATGGGGTGGTAGTGACGACAGTACGGCCAGATCTTGTAAGAGGACACAGGTGTGGTAAAGGACCAGGGAGTGCTGGTACTATTTGCAACATGGATGTCTTGCGGCGGTGCTGCAGGCGCAGTAGTGAGATTGCAAGGTGCAGGGGCATGTACTATTGCAATATGTGGGATTGGATGGGAGGTTGCAATGTGAGGGGTAAGACTGCTCATCTAACAGCTGATCTTGCCCATAGTGTTTTGCAAAAATATGGATTATCGTTGACTACTGATTAATCTGCAACATGATGAACACAGTAGCTACTGTTTGGTCATGCAATTTTCTACCATGACCACCTGGATGTAGACTTCATGATTTTTGCAGATGAAGCCAAAGGTCTTGCATGATCAACTTGATGCCTACCTTGCAGTGGATGTCAACGATGTTACGGATGCACTAGAATGGTGGATTCAGAATCGCACTACAATGCCTCGTCTCTCACGGATGGCCATTGATTACCTGAGTATCCCTGGTAAGCAATCAATGTGTGGGTTCTCCGTTATTGAAACATTATGGTAGCCACATCAATTGATGTTGAGCACCTATTCACCCATGGTCACAATGTTCTCTCCCATGTGTGTAATCACTTATCAAGCCAAAGTGTTCATGTGTTGCTTTGCCTGGGATCATGGAGCCTTGTTGGGCTCGTCAAGGATATGGGTATCAGAAAGGTAGTCATTTTGGATGAAGTAAATGGGGACAATGATGTAGTGCTCCCTGAGGGATGAGATGCAATTGACGAGTAGATTACTAGTGTTGCTTGTTTCACATAACCACATACATTACATTTCATACAAGTATATACAAATCCTTGGGTAGACCCACCACAGGTTAGTACCCATGTACCCATGTGCAGTACCCATGAAATATGAGACCCATGGGTTCATGGGTATGGGTAATAAGTGGGTACAGGTGCGGGTTAGCACTGGGATACCCCTGGGGTTACCCATGTCCATCTCTACTCCTACAAGATTGTCTACTGTCACAGAGACCTTATAATATCTGGGGAGTTTGCCAACATATGATAGGACTATGCTAAACTCAATCAGCCATGACCTCTGAGGCTACAAGAATGTCTGCTACTGCAAAGACCTTGTAATCCCTGGGGAGAATTCAATCATATGATAGTACCTTACCAAGCTTGATCTCCCATGAAAGATGCATTGTCGAGTGAGCACCATGATCTGCCTCATGGACAACTTCCTATCAGCTGGGCCTGGATGGAGCAACACTTATATGACCTTGTAAGACCATGCGCACACACATACCGCTGTGATGAGTTTGTGACATGGTAAATGTCACATAATGTCAAATTGGGCTAGGTGAGTGGTCCCAGATGCCTTCTCCTACTTACATAACACACAATGTAGAAGGTGCTACTGCTGCCCCCACCTTGGCCTGTGCTTGTCAGCGTATCAATGATATCCTTCCCCTTTACCATTGTGGGACCTTCATCTGGTTTAAGGTGTGCAACATCACCTCATAAGTATGAAGCAAAGCATTGAAAGTATGGAAGTTATGTAAAGGCCAACCGCAACCCTGTACTAAATTGCAATTTAATTCATTGTCACAAGTACCCGACCTCGATATAACTCAATGGTGCGCTGTCTTTTCCTGGATCCCCCTTCACTCTGAGTCACGCATCTAGTGATCGGCAACTGTTTTTCGGCACACGACCTGGAAAGAGCCAAGTCAGATGCCATAGACCAGCTCTTGTTGGAAGAGTCAAAAAGGTTGAAGAGGGTGTGTAAAGTTTTACTCCTGGGTTTGTATGTTCCTCGCCCGCACCTCTTCCACACTCCCCACCTAAACCTGTTCCAGGTTCGGGAGAATCTGGAAAGTCCACCATCGTCAAACAAATGAAGATTATCCACCAGAATGGATTCACCAACGAAGAACTCATGACCTATCGACCAACCATTTACCGAAATACATTAGATAGCGCACAAGCAATTGTCCTTGCAATGCGCAAGATTGGTCTCAAGTGCATTGACCCAAACAACCACGTATGTCGAGTCTTCTACCCCAGGTTTATGTATGGGACCTCATCATTGCCACCTCAGGTTAATGTAGAACTTATTTTTGACTACTGTATAGACACATTGTTGTCGTTTGAATTCTCCCCTGAAATTGCTGAAGCCATTCATAAGCTGTGGTAAGATCCGATCATCCCAAAGCTGATGAATCACTGTAGTGAATTTTACCTTACGGACAGTGCCGTCTAGTCAGTAGGCTCCCTCCTGTCCATTGTTGGACCATTCTCACAGTCTCACATCAGCTTCTTCACCGACGTCCTCCGCATAGGTGCATCCAACTACCTTCCCACCGAAAATGATGTGCTGCAAGCGCGTCTAAAGACAACAGGTATTACTGAGACTAGATTTACGATGGGACAACTCCAGTACGTTTCATGATTTGCCACATCTGTCTCACCCAATACCATTTCAGGATACATATGTTCAATGTCGGTGGTCAGCGGTCGGAACACAAAAAGTGGATCCACTGCTTTGAGAGCATCACAAGCATAATATTTTGTACCGCCCTTAGTGAGTATGACCAAGTGTTGCTAGAAGAGAAGAACCAGGTAAGTTCGTCATGTGTTTTTCATAGTCATGCTTTACAGCAGTTTTCAATTGAATGCAGAAAAACGCAAAACCAAATTTCGCTCTCGGCGGCTGCCGGGAAGGACCCCAGATGTACCCATTGACTACTACTCCCTAGTATTAGCGTAAACAACCCCAAACCTAGACCGTCACCACAACGGCTGCCATGCTGCCTTGTCGAGTCTTGGACAACTTGAAGGCTCGCATACCAGTCTTGTATCAAGAAGGCTTTCCTGTCAAGTACATCTGCCATCTCCTTGGGGTCAAGAAAACACTTGTTTACAACATACTCAAGCTCTACAAAACCTACCGCTCCACGACCAATCCCTTCAAGTACTCGTGCCATATTGCTCGCCCTCACTCACTTTCCCTTACTGATTTCCTATTCCTCGCCGAAACAGTGGAGCATCGTGGTTTGCTTTACCTCGACGAGTTGCAAGATGAACTGCAAAACAAGCGTGGCATTGATACCTCGCTTTCCACGCTCCTGCGTGCTCTCCAACAGCTCGGTGTCAGTCGCAAGGTTGTCTCGGCTCATGCCAGTGAACGGAACAGTGAAGCATGTGCACGCTATATGAACTGCATTGCCGAGGAAGCCCCAGATGCCAACATGCTTATGTTCGTCGATGAAGCTGCAAAGGATGAACAGACATTGTCTCGCAAGTATGGTCGCTCCCACAAAGGAGCTTGCTGCATCACGGGGAAGAAATTCGTCAGAGGCTTGCATTACTCAATTATTCCAGTTATCACGCTTGACGGAATAATCACATATGACATTGTGGAGGGTCCTGTCGACAATGAGCGGTTTGTGACATTTCTGAAGGAACATGTGGTACATTGTATCTGGTTTCAACTTATCTGATCCGCTTATGTGGTACTCAATACAGATGCCATTCACCAACCCTTACCTGGGTCCTCGTAGTGTCCTAATAATGGACAACTGTCGTATCCACCATGGTGAACAAATCCGCAAATTGGTCGAGGATGACAATCGTGAGTTTACATTTCAGACGTCTGCTGTTGATACTGACATGGCGAAGTCTGCAAGCTCATTTACCTCCCGCTGTATTCACCTGACTACAACCCTATCGAGCAAGTGTTTTCAATTATCAAAGCCTACCTCTGTCACAATCCCAAGGACTCATCGTTGACGTCTATTGTGTCTGCTTGTCAGAGTATCACACTAGACAAGGTGGAGGGCTACTTCAGGTCATCTGGATACATAGCATAGCACCATGTATTACTTCCTTACTGTTTGTTGTATGGTATCGCTATACATGGATTCATTGACAATGTACACTACCACACATTACTAGAGTCCGTATTAGTAGACCTGGAATGGATCATCTGCTTCATCCATGGTGATCTCATCAACAACAAAACCACGCGGAACGGGAAGCCATTTCCCTTGTACATCACAATGATAGAAAAGATCATATTCCCCTCTGATCCCGTCGGCATCGTCATCTGGATGTATGGGTATGCCAGAAAATGTGCACCCACCCCCACCGTGAAATTTCTTCTTGTAAAAAACACTCTTTTTCGTGGGTGGGGGTCCATCACTGTTACCTGTATCACTTCACTTTCTTTTCGCATCTGGTCCATTCCACCAGACTTGGCTGCCTCATTGCAATTAGATTATATCACCAGCTGGGATGCCAATTTCCAGAAGTAACTTCTCGCTAGCAAATGACAGGACATCTGGGCCAAGCTTGTGCTGCTCAAGCACAGCTTGATACTCGTTTGCATCCTCGATATGAAGATGCATCTTGGCATATTCCAGAAAGTGCGACAACTTCGAGGGTGAGGGAATAGGTGGTGATTGCACTGGCTGGGGTATTTCGGGTGTCACCTGTCGAGTTGCAATAGGTCTGTGCAATGCAACTGCTGTAGGCTCAGCTGGCTTTTCATGCATACACTGGGTCATGGGTGAACAGAGCAACCCCGACTGCATGATCGACTGTAGGAGCATAGCTGATGCTAAGGAGGTAACATCCATAGAGGAGATGCCAGCCGGAGCCACCGGTGTTTGAGTCTGTGCCTTGCGTGCTGAATGGAGAAGGGGGGCCTTCTTTGCAAGGTTGAATGATTCAATACTCGGCGGGATATCAAGAGTCGCCAGCCCATCATCCTATAAATATGATATGCAGCCTGTTTCAATATATGAATCACCACGACAGTGCTCACCATTGCACAGAACCAGTCGAGGACCATGATTGGTGTCAGCTGGAATGACCCAAGTGGTCCATTATACGTCAGGCTCCCATTGTGCTCATTTCCGTACTTGGTCTGAAGCTTCTCACGCAACCGTACCATCCGGGCATCAAGCTGGTTAGCCTTGCCCATACGTGATTTCGGCTTGTAAACATCAGTCAACATACTAGTAGAACCATCTGATTACTTATGCTGTAGCTTTCACTGATGCTGGAGACGGACTCACTTCCAGACCTAGTGTGCTTTGCTCACAGTGCCTTCTCGATTTTGTGCTTGTCGACAAGAACTCTGACAATACTCGGCTTCTCCTCAATGATTTTCTTGACCATCTCATTGTAATCAGCAGCATCATCCACATCGATTGCATCGCTGATGCGTTGCCTATATAAGGAAAGTCCAATGCGTCCATGGTCAACTCATACAGTGGCAACAAAAAAATAGCATGTACTTTGGTAGTAGGTACTTGAATGGGTAGTTACATGCTTCGGAGATGTTGGAATCTCTAAGGTTATGCTTGAGGAGTATGTTCCATAAAAAACTGAGGTAGTTTGCAGTCGATGTGCAGACACCAAACACGAGTTCTTTCATCTTGGTAGTCTTCTCTTCCTTTGTCTTTCCTTTCCCTTTCTTGACATGAGAATAGATAGTTAGAGACAAAGAAAAGGACTGGTTGGTTTTGCCATTTTCACTGGAAGGGGTAGGTGACGCCATCAGGTTGTGGTATGGCAAAGGAGCATGCTATGACTAATATTTTCTGCTACCTTTCACTACAGGTACATCTGGGGTCCTTCCCAGCAGCCGCTGAGAGCGAGATTTGGTTTTGCATTTTTCCGCATTCAATTGAAAACCGCTGTAACTGTCTGGTCAGAATCAGAATCAGAAATATCAATGACCATGGAAACCATGTCTGCTACATGAGTAGCCTCATGAGCATGAGCTTTTCCTTTCCCCTTCTGGAAACGATTCTGTTGGGGAACAGCTGGATTTGGAGCTTTACACTTCCCCTGGCTATTCTGCTGCTGCCCTAAAGAATTCTGGGGCTGCACATGCTGCTGGCCTTGGATAGAGGAGGTGTGTTTCTCAGTCGTGTGCCATGAACTGTGACAAATCTTGCAATGCTCCTTCTTCTTTCCAGTGCGATTCCCCATGTTGTTTCCTCGAGGTTGAGTCATCAAGATACGATTTGCCAGAGAGGTATCCTGGCAATGCGTAGATTCTGCCAAGATCATTGGAATGATCTTTGATGGTTTGAAATCAGCAGTTTGGATGGTATGAACTGCAGTGGATACCACAGTACTCATAGAGTCCGGAAGTCCAGCACATAGGATCATAGCCTGGAGGTTATCCGGGAGATTCAGTCCAGTCACGATTAGTTGGGAGAATAAGGACTCCAACTCCGCAATCTGTCCTGATGGATCCTGACCTTGGTTCATTTGCCATCGGATGGCTTGACGGAAGAGATGAAACTGGCCAGTTGGACCAGTTGGCACATAAAGGGCTTTGAGAGCATCCAAACTCCCTTTTGCAAGCGAGGTGTGGTTTGTATCATAGGTCCGTGCAATGGTGGTTCATAGATGGTCTTTAACATATAAAGTGATGATACCTTGTGCCTGTAAATCAGAATCAAGCCAAGCTTCCCTTTGCTCATCGGTTGATCCTTGTCCTGTAGGGTAGACGGATTGTCCAGATGCAATCTGAGCCACTTTGAGAGTAGCAAGATAAGCATTAATGGACTCCAACCAGGCAGTATAGTTGTCTGCGCCAGTGAGCATAAGGACATTCTTGGTGATTCCAGATTCAGATTTCGACATGGTTACTAGATGATATTCAAGAGGATATAGTCAATGATAGTGTCAGATGACGATACAGTGGAGATAGAAGTAAAAGTGGGCAAAACTGGTATGGCAGGGATTTCTGGCATAAGGACCCAGGGTTTAGTAGAACCTGGAATTTCCTTTTGTCCTTCAAGCCAAGAATATGGCGGAAGATCCAAGGATACTTGTTGTTCCAATAGATCAAAATCTAAATTATCAGGGAAATAATGGTAATTGTCAATACATGTGTTCAACACCCAATAATATTCCCGAGTACACCGATCAAAAGTATTAACAAAAGTATTCTTTGGAAGAAGGAAATTCAATTCTTCTACTTGATCTGGGTAATGCCTCTTTACAGAGGGCTTAGTGCTGAATGGCACATCGCAGACATAAGGAATGCCTAGGACCGCTGGGAGCAGGTACAGGGGGTGCAGAAGGATTTGGCTCCAATTGGCGCCTCCTCTGATGAGGTCTGTCCACAGGGTGGACGACTCTTTGTCTGCCTTCCCTTGCAACCTGCGCTTGACCAATCTGGCCCACGCCTGCAGGTCGTTCCTCTGCCAGTTGGGCATTCTCCTCTTGGAGTTCTTCTATGCACCACTTGCAGGAATGAACCTCTGCTCATGCAAGGTCCAAGACTGCTGACAACTTGTGTTGTAGCTGGTCCTTGGCTTCAGCAACCGCCAGATTCGAAATAAAAGTAATATGAAGATCAAAAGAATTATGAAATCCCTGCCCCCAGACCTTATCTAGCTCTGCATAGTAACACTTGATATTGGGAATATCCCACCAAGTGTTGAAGAACACACTCAACTTCTGTAACGCACAGCGTAGTAGTGATGTAGCGTGCTGCGATACAAAGAAGAGTTCGCACATAGAGAAGGGAGAGCGAGTGACAAGTAGAGGGATCCTTGAGGAACGATGCCGAGCTTTGAGACGACGCAAAGCCTAAGCAGGTCTCACCTATCTAGGAATCTTGCTAGACTCGGTGGTCACTAGAAACTACACTGATATTGCGTAGAACTAGCTTAGGGAAAATACAGGAGGGCGATGACCTGCACGAAATCAATATCGTGCTGAGTCCTGATACGAAAATCATAATTCCAGACCAACCCACGGCTGGAATATTCTTATATTTTATACACAGGTAGCCCCTTGTGTAAGCTACCTGTCTACCAAGTTTCACCTTGATAGCTTTATTCCTTCCAGAGATATTCCTAAATCTCTGAAGATATCCAGCCTATTACCCTTTACTACCCTAGTATTGTAGATAACCATTAGCTTCCTAAAATGGGAAAGCCCCTGAGTATTGCACAGAGATGAAGTCACCTGATTCCAGCACAGCATGGGATTTAGTGTGGCTCTATTTACAAAATTATAGAG
>JBBPJO010000045.1:0-46635 GCA_038088815.1 Boletus nobilissimus | reverse complement strand
TGGTAGCCAAGAGTATGTACTATTTATGACCCCACCAAGGCTAAGCATGATTCCCACAGTGCTTGGTGGTGCGCTTCGCGCACCACCATCCAGGTTAGTATGGAAAGGGTTTTTGGAGTCACTGTAAGTCCTTCCCCATTGAATCATATCATCAGTACAAATACATCATTACTTTCTTTGATGACTACACCTCCATGACGTGGGTCACGATGTTGCGCACTAAAGATGCTGCACCAATGGCCACTCAACACTTTCTGAAAATGGTGTCCACACAATTTGAGGTGAAAATCTTAGGATGGATGTCTGATGCTGGGGGAGAATACAAGTCCAGAGCATTTGATGACATGCTCAAAGGGGAGGGAATACACATTTTTCAGAGTGCCCCTCACACTCCACAACAAAACAGTCAAGCAGAACGATTCATGCATACTGTAATGGACAAATCTGAAGCTATGCGGCATGATGCCTGCATTCTAGATAGTTAGTGAGAATTTAGTATTCTACATGCAACCCACATCTACAACAGGACACCGCTGCGTCACCATAACTGGTGCACTCCTTATGGGTTGCTACACAAGCAGCAGCTGGACATAGCCCATCTTCGCGTATTTGGGAGCACTAGCTACTTCCCTGCCTTGACCCTCTTGCCGTCCTGGCTGTCATCCTTAGGCTTGGTGCATGGAAGCTTTCTCAGCCACGATACTGGCAAAGCTAGCCTCACAATCTCCACCAAAATCAACACGGTTGGTGTCACCCAACTTGTTGAGAAAGCATGAGCTCACATCCAATCTTTGAACTATGCCTCCCATGACGACACCAGCCTTGGCAGTGGCTCACTCAATCTTTCTAACTGTGTTTTTTTCTACACAGCTGAGGTCAGTGTTGGCACCCACTCACTGTATGCTTGTTATTTGCTTATTCTGGATTTCTAGGCTGATGGGTAATTCTAGACACTTTTGGTTGATACGGGAAGTTCTAACATGTGGGTTGGGGCTAACCAGTCTTACCTTGTTACAAGCTCTGGCGTGGACACTGGCAAATTAGTCGTAGGTTTTCATCGCCAAGTTGTTAAATCCGAGCCTGATCCTTATGTCGTTCCTAGTCTGTGCACTATGGTTCCAGATTGTTCGCTGGAGAAGAATGGCTTGATACCCTCATGTTCACTCCTGACTTGGTAATTGACCAGCAGTCCATTGGTGTTGCCAGTGTGGTCAATGGTATCAATGGTGTTGATGGTATTCTTGGTCTTGGCCTGTTGACCTGACTCAGGGGTCTGTCAAGAATACATTCGAAGTCCCGACTGTTACAGACAATCCTTATGCTCAAAGAAAGATATCACAGCAAGTTCTAGGCATCTTCTTCTCCAACAACAGGAAACTCGTGTTTGGTGGCTATGATGAGTCAGTGATGACAAGTCTGGTGGGCTATGTTCCACTCACAACGATGACCCCCGCAGCACACTACTAGGGGATCAAGCAATTGATTTCTTATGGTAAGACTACAGTTCTGTCATCGACTGCTGGTATTGTTGACACTGGCACCACCTTCATCTATGTACATTGCTATGGGTGGGTTGTTGGAGATGTTGGTCACAAACTCCTTGAACGCTTACCTGTGTCTGCGGCCTACAGATGCATTCCAGTGATACAAGCCCACAGACGCAACTTTAGACCCTGCATCCAGGCTTCTGACTATGACCTCCGCTCAATATGCTGACCTGCAGACGTTGATGTTCACCATCAGAGGTACTTCTTATGGCCTCACCCCAAATGCTCAGATTTGGCCCCGTTCGCTGAACGCCGTCCTGGGCTTGAACACGAGAGCAATATACCTCATCATCAATGACATTGGTCCAGGCTCAAATTTTAACTTTGTCAATGGCTACTGTTTCCTGTATGTGACCCTATTTGTTGTGAAAGGATTCCTCTTATGTGATATCCATTGCATAGCCAATGCTTCTTCTACAGCATCTTCGATACCACCAATCAGCGTGTTGGGTTTGCTGAGACAATTTACACCAAGTCTAATAGCAACTAGAGCCATGCAGGGTGGGGACTCTCGCATGAGCTGTGGAGGGATTACTGGTGTGTTGGGAAACTCTTGGAGGGATCTATGTATGTAGTTGAAGTTGTCGTTGGTGGAGGTGTTTGGTGCGAAAATAGCTAACGCAATGTAAACACCATGATTGGTATGCTAGATGGAAGCTCAATGTATGTGTTGATGATAAGAGTTTTAATACCCTTGGCTAATATCAAGTAAGGCCATTTTCACAGAGCTGACCACTCCATGGTTAGTGTTGTACCTGCAGCCGTAGAAACACTCACTGTAAAAGGTTAGCACCGCTGGTGTATGAGGATATAGGCATACAGCCACAGCCCACCACCATGACACAGTCCAACACACATCTCGCCCGAACACTGATGTCCTCATACATCTCTCGATGATTTGCTTTCCAGAGTTGTTCATTTTCCATGAGCCCCTCCTCAAAATCGTATTCTGGGAATGCAGCTTGTATGTCCAAGTGCGTCCATCGTTTGTCACAGGTATGAACACCGTTGTGTTCGCACATATCCTGTGCGGCCCGACATGTGTATGAGCACGACATATATACCAAACTAACTAGACAAAACATTCACCTCGAGGATGATTGTCTTGAGACCTGAGGGGAATGGGGTATTGGCAAATGTTACTTGATGGGTCCATATCGTGCGCATCAGAGGTCTGGTATACAGCTTCCCTGTGAGAGGAACCCCAAAGAGGCGTTCCATTTTCTAGGCAGCATGGGCCTCCTGTGCCTGCTGTTCGCCCAATGGAGTGAGTTGTAGACCGGCTATGGAATGATGTGTTGATCAGATCATCGGGTTGCAAGGGGACATCGCAGGGACAGTGCAACATCACATCAATGATGCACGTTCCCAGGTGATGTCATCAGCTCCATTCAACTTTGCCAAATACCTAGTCCAATGATCAATAAAAACAAACAATCAACCATACTCTTGGAAAACACCACTCACTTGGACAATGCCTAACATAGCGACCCCACTGCGGTATGCCAACGTCAACCTCGTGTCCAAATGAACCAGCACCAATCGTTTGACAGCCCACCTTGGTACCATGCTTTCCCTCGCCCATGTTGTCTCGAGACAAGGTCAAGATCAACCCAGCTGAGAACAACAAAATTGAATGCACAGTGACCTTGTCCATGTTGACCAACAAAAAAGACCTTGCACTGCACCCCTAGTTTGGTGGTCATGCTGAGCTTGTCAATCTTGGCAACGAACATCGTCCGACATCGGTCAGTTCGACCATCGATTGAATCTCTGGGGAGTATCTGAGAAGGTAGGGGAAATGCATCAAGTCAGTAGCTGTCAAAAGGAACTGGTGTGGCAGTAGGACATGAGCTCACAGCCTAGCAAACATCTGAGCGAGCGGATGTGTGGGTAAAGGTGGTTCAACTTGGTGCTCGGACTGCACCTGAGTCAAACTTCGCGTACCTGTTTGGTAAACAATTGATCTGGATCATCCTGAGCAAAGAGCCCCGGTGCTGTCTAAAAAGGGTGTTGACCGACCATGTATGTTTTGCACTCAATGACAGAGTTGGGAAGCATAGTGGTATTGAACCGGTGCAAGCCAAATGTAAACACCTTGAATTTACAAACGACAGATCCAGCTTAGAAAATTTGATCCGGTGTGTCCACTGCACTGCGAGTGGCAGGAACTTCTCTCCAGCTGGAACACTGTCTGACGTCACACTCCTGTCACATGCCCGTCCCCCCAAGGACAGTGTTCTGGGTGCACATGTGTGGCTCGCACGAGCTTTCGACCACCCAGTCATGGTGTGATGGTGCTTACCACACGCCCCATTCCATCAATGCTGTGTGCAACCCAGGGTTCACCAGCACTGCCATCACCCCCACCAAGCATGGACGATTCGGACAATTCATCAGACGATTATGATTATGATGATGACGGCTTCGATCGGCAGACGACAGAGACACGGGCCAAGCCCCTCCCCTCTTCCCATAAGGGCCTGGGGTTTGTTTTTGGTCCTCTCTGCCTTTTCCACTTACCATTTTCATTGGTTTCCTTTCCATTTCCTGATTTCTTTTCATTTTTCTTTCTCCCGTCCTCCTGGAATGTCATCATCCCTCATTCCCGTCCTCGAGCACTCAGAGCCACAGGCTCACTCGCTCTCGTTCACTTCTTTGAATGTCCCCTGTTCAAACGTTGATGTTCGCTTTCCCTTTTTTAGGTCCCCATTGCGATGACAACAATCGAGATCGAGACTGGGACCGGGACCCCCACCAACAAACCCGTGGACACCCTCCATGGCCATCAGTCAAGCTCCGGTCCCTGGTGCGATCATTGCTGGGATAGGACCTCGGTGGTTGCGACAGCCCTGTCTGCAGCGATGGTGAGCTCCACAGCAGTCGACGCAGTGAATGGCAGGATCATCGCAGGGTTCACCGCCCTGTTCGTGGTCCTTTTCATCTTGTGAGTCATCTCTGTGTCCCTGAGTGCCTCCCCGTGGGCTGATGGTTGATTTCACCATCAGCATTTCCATGCAGATGATGGGCTACCCACTCGAATGTATTGGTGGCCACACGATGGAGACGGCAGGCATGGCAGACAACAACCATGAAGGAGGTGAGTGGGATGAGACCCAGCCCCATGACAAGAGAGCTCATGACCACCTCATGACGACGATCACAGCGTGGACGCCACAACTCAAAGTACCCCTGCAAGCACCCACGCTGGGTGCCACCATGCACAGCACTGATGCCACAATGGGTCGGGTCAAGCCAACCACGATGGTCACCAACAATGCCGATATCCACCTCTTCCCCATCCTGGGGGAGAGAGGTGAGAATGGCGAATTGAGGATGGAAAGCATCAACCTGTGAGTGTCACTCCCTTGGGATGACGTGCATGCCCTGTCTGACTGGCTCCCCCTCAGCAATTGTCTCACTGCGAAAGTGATGCAAGACCACTGCAAGACCTTCCGAATTCCCACGTCTGGGAACAAGAAAGAGCTTCATCAGCAGCTTGTAGATTTCAGCACAGGTGGCCTGCAGCGATGGCATGCAAGGTGAGTGTGCACACGGTGACACGAGTGGTATGTCTCACCACGTTGGGATAGCCTCGAACCTGGTGCCCGGCGCAGTCACCATGGATCACAGGGCATGGCCAGACGTGGTGGTCACAGACATGGTCGACCGAAGGAGTCGACGATACATCGGGCCAGGCTGTTCAGCAAGTTGAGCGCCAACTTCACTACTGTCCCCGTGTGCAACAAGGACATGCGCACACCGGAGGAGCGTGTAGGGGTGCTCTGATGGGTGAGTGTGTTCTCACTCTCACCACATCACTGCTTGGATGTGATGCTGACACCCTGGATATCAGGCCAACGTCGTCAATGAGCTGTACTCATGCCCAATCGCTGAAACCTCCAGGCCTGTCAGTGATGGAGGGGGTGGGTACTATGCCATGACTAGCATTCCAGCCTTGTTGTCACTCGAGGCTGAGGCAGGTTTGACGAGTAATCACCAGGTTTCTGAGTCCATCTCCACTGGATTGTGGGCCACGACAAACATGGAGATGACCTCAACCTCACCATTCTTAGCCTCGCATGATGCACCTTTGACAGTAGACAACATTACTCCTTGTCGGTCCACCCCCACCCCCCTGCGCATGATAACAACAGTCCGTGCAGCACCAACACAGCCGCTTGCACACAACACACCTTCAACAATAGACAACATCGCTTCCCATCAGTTCACACCCACCCCCCTGTGCATGACAACAATGGTCTGTGCAGTGCCAACACAGCCACTTGTGGACATACAGGACATGTGCACAATCATGTTCATTCATGGCATACAGGGTTGTAAAAGCATTCAGTTTAGGAAATCCAATGTTCACCCCCCCTGGGGGCATGCAAGGCATAGATGACATCAATGCCCGGTGAGACAATGACCCAAAACATTGGGGCAGAAACTCATACCTCTGATTGGCTGAAACCCCAGTCCCAATGTTCTACTGGTGTGAAATCTACGCCAAGCGCTTCCCCGTAATATGGACGACAATCAAATCCCAGTGGAACAAGTACCAGGTGAGCCACTCACACATGTGCCCTGAGCTCCTGAGCTCTTGCTGTGTATCACCCTCACACCAGATTGTCATCGAATGTTATCAATGATCCTCCCTGGAGGCATTTGAAGCCAGGTTCTCCGAAGGCGGAACCCTCTTGGGTCTCAATGAAATCGCCTTGCAAATCCGAGCCAAGCATGCTGAGGAAGACCGTGCGGTAGCCTCCCGTGCAAGGGAGGCTCTTGGCACTGACCTGCAAGCCCTCACCATGTACCGCAAAGGCTCAAACATTATCGCTATGCAGTCTGACCATGCGCTTGCATGAAAAGTGAGGGAGAGTGGGATGGTCCTGCCTTCCCTTCTCCCTCCCCCTTCAGTTCCACTTCCTGCAGTACCCAGTCAATAGATGTACATACATATAATTGTGAACAACGACAAGGATGTAATTACTTTGCTACAAACCTTCAATAACTTTACCCTGTTCCCTGTCACAGCACATCCACCCACGCCCTCCAAATCGAACCAACATAGAAGAGCCTCAGACGTAGCTGCCATCTGATAGCATTCTCAAGCACATGCAGCAGGTTGAAGATCAAGGCAGTGTCCCTCCAAGCAAATGTGGAGGTTCAAGTAAGCTCATCAACGACCCTAGATATGCATGATTCTTCTCCCTCTATGTGCATTAATATTGCAGCGGGATCGACGCATTGTCCAATGATATCCAGTTCCGTGCCAATTGAATGGATCTCAATCTCGCCAGTAGCCTTGGCTTGACTGGTGGCAACAAAACATTTCCTTTGAGTTGTAGAACTCGATGGACCATGTCCAGCACAAATGGGGGCGGTCAGGGTTGGGGTGTAGGACAAGATGTAGAGATCACACGGATTCTGTTGATCCTTCCTGAACAGCCCAGCAGTGTGTGACAGAAGTACAGAGGATTCGCTGGTGGGGCACCACCAGATGTGTGATTGAGGTGGATATGTCTGCTGCTAGGTCTCTTGTCATGTCACATCAGTCCTCATTCTGTGTGCAGTCAAAGCACAAAGCTCTGCTGAGAGGCTACTGGCAGCGCATTGGAGATCTGAGAATAGCAAGGGAAGGAGGAAGTGGGAGAAAGCAGGCAGCTCTCAAATCCTGGTGACAACTTTCTGCATTTCGAGGTTGAGATGACACACCTGTTCATATTGATCTCCCCCAAGTAAATCAAAGGCTCTGCAAATGAGCGAAGCCAGATGTATAAACTCAGTCGCCAACTCCTTTCCTGTTGAGCCAGATGCAGTGACATCATCTAATGGAGAGCATAGGCAGGTAAGTTGGCCCCAAAAGACACCCCATCCCTGCTCGAGAAGTTCAACCGCTTTGGCAGGTGACTGATTACGGAGACAAGCCGAGAACACATCTACAGTGAATGACAATGTCAGGTTCTCGAGGACGGGAAGATGTTGAGGCAATAATGGCAGAGTGGTTAGATGTTGAGCAAGTAGACGAAAGGGAAGGTTTCATATGCAAGCATGGAGGGATGACGAGCCAACCATGATCCAAACACTGGGGACCATAGCCACTTGTCACAAAACACCTTCTGCTTTGACGACAACTTGAACAGTAGTGCCAATGGACTCTTCTTGAGTGACACCAAAAAGTCATTCAAGCTGAACAGTTTTACAGCACTTTTCATATCTTCGTGGAAAGGAATTTTTGAAAAGTCATGCCTCGGAGACAGCTGGGAAAGGACCCCAGGTGCAGTTGAGTGGGCTGAGTAAGCAATAGTTTTTGCACCACGTTGCCACTTGCAGTTGCCACTTGCAGTCACCACCATCAATGCCGGGGCACTACCACACTGTACCTCTCAGCATCAAAGCTCAAGTGCTGCTCTTATACCATGATGACCACAACGTCAAAGACATCTGTCACATATTAGACATCAAGAAGTCGCTCGTTTACAAAATCCTTTCATTCCACTCAAAACATGGCACCATCACTGACCTGCACAAATACTCTCGCTTGTTTGGGCATCGTCGAGTCCTCAGCTTGGCAGATGTTGGTTTTATTGCTGCTGTTGTTCAGCATCACAGTACTATATACCTTGATGAGATTCAGCATGAAATTTGGGCGAAGCGCCACAAATTTGTTTCGCTTTCGACTCTTCTGCGGACACCCCAGTGTCTCGGCATCACACGGAAAGTTGTTTCTGCTCCAGCTATAGAGCAAAATGAAGTGATGCACACAATCTACATGAACTGCATTGCTGCAGATGTACCAGATCCAAACATGCTCGTTTTCATTGATGAAGCTGCCAAAGATAGACGGACGTCCGCCTGTCAACATGGATGGTCAACAAGAGGTGTTCGCTGTTGTGTCCCGAGGTACTTCGTGCGTGGAATGAGGTATTCGATCATTCTTGCCATCACTCTGGATGGCATCATTTCATATGATATCATTGAAGGACCAGTAGACGGTCAACATTTCTTGAAATTTCTGGAGGAACACATGGTACGTTGTCCCAACCATTTCCATGTATTATATTGACTTTTCTTTGATACAGATGCCCCTCACGAACCCATATCCTGGTCCCCACAGTGTCATTGTTGGATAACTGTCGCATCCACGAGAGCAAGGCAGTCTGCACACTTATTGAAGACATGCACCGTATGTTATTGATGTGTCATTTTTCATATACTAACTGTTTCTACTAGTTTGCAAGCTTATCTTTCTTCCTTCCTACTCTCCAGATTACAACCCGATTGAACAAGCTTTCTCGGCGGTCAAGGCATACTTCCAGCACCACCCAGATGATTTCTCAATGACTATGATCGTTCGTGCTTGTCAGAATATTACCCCCGACAAAGCAGAAGGCTATTTCCGAGTGTCGGGTTACATTGTGTAGCAGAATTAGTGTTGTATTTTCTGTTTGCAATCCCACCATGACTGTCACCCACAATGAGAGCAAAATTGGATAAAACTGTGTTACAACTGTGTAAATGACACAAAAAATTGACTGATCACTTGAAGAAGCTATCCAAACTGTCCTCTTCCTCATCCTCGCAGACAATAAACCCACGCGGAACAGGGAGCCAGTTATCGTGATCTGTAGATTGATACCAAAGACTGTAGTCCTTTGGTGCATCGTCATCATCTGCAGCAACCATTGGCGGTCCAGTGAAGCGGCTGCCACCACCACCATGGTACCTCTTCTTGTTCCAACTTGAACCTTCTTCAAAGGTCGATGAGTAGGTGACTTTGGTTGGCTTGCCGAGCTCTGACCTGTGTTGCTGCGCTTTCATTTCGCATCTGGTCCATTCCACCAGATAGTGGATCCCTTTTTCAGACAGACAACATCTCCAGTCGGGATTCCAATTTCAGTGGTGAGCATCTTGTTATCAATTTTGGCGAGAATATCTGGGCCAATATGCTGTGCCGCGAGTCTCTGCTCATATGCAGTGGCATTCACCACATGAAGCTCTGTCTCTGCATATTTGAGAAACCACAAGAGCTGGGAAGGCAATGGGATGGAGGTGAGGCAGGTCGCTCTGGAGTATGATGAACAGGTGTCATCGGGGGACCTGGAATGACCGGAACAGCAGGAATAGTCATTGAATGCAGAGTAACAGTATTGAGGCTATGAGGTCCAGCAGACTGGCCTGAAAGATTGGCAAGTGTCTGCAGGAGAATGACAGAGATGAGTGAGTTGATGTCAGGCATAGTAGGATTCTGACTGCAGACTGAGAAGCAGCATTCAAGGCCTGTGCCTTACGCGCTGGATGTAAAAATGGTGCCTTGTTTTCAAGATCAAATGATGGAATGTTTGGTGGCATCTTCAATGTCGCCTGCCCTTCCTCCTAGTCATCCGGTTAGACTTTTTTTGTATTGCAACATACCAAATATATACCATAGCACGGGCCCAGTCAAGCACCATTGCGGGAGTAAGCGGGAGAGCATCACCAGATGGTGTAACATATGTGAGACCTTCATTCTGTTCATTCTTGTACTTCTTTGTAAGCATTGTGCGCCATCGACCAAGGCGGTCATCCAGACAGTTCGAAATTGATTGGGGTGACTGGCAATTACTTAGAATGTGCTCAAGCTACAGTAAAAAAATCAAATACCTGATTATTGTCTGATATGCTTGACTCTTCGTCACCAGATCGAGCATTTACTTGATGCGACAGAATTTTTTCAACATCTTTCATGTCGACAAAAATCTTTGTTGCCATAGAGTCGCTCACAGCCGCATCACAACTTTTTGTACCATTTCCTTGTAGTCTGGCTCATTGTCAACATCCATTGCCTCAGTTATGCGCTGGCTAAAAAACATATAGTCAAATGACTGTGAAGTAAAATGAACAAGCCATAGTACTTCTTTGTCTTTGCCATGGTAAACTTGAATGAGAACCAATGCTTTTTGGAGACCTTGAATTGAGTCTGCCCATGCTTCTCAAGAATACTTTCCAAGAATTTGATATAGTTGTCCTCGTTGAGCGGAAAGAGCAGTTCCTTGGTTTTCACAGACTTCTCCTGTTTCTTGGCAGTGCTCTTGCCTTTGGATGACTGTTTGAGCACAGAGTAGACAGTGAGGGCACAGTGAATGCATTCTGCTTCTCAGTTGACTTGTCCGACATGCCAGTCGAAGTTGAAAGCAACATGTAAGCTAGTGCTATGCGTACTACTAATGCTTACTCAGCCCACTCAACTGCACCTGGGGTCCTTTCCCGGCTGTCTCTGAGGCGCGACTTTTCAAAAATTCCTTTCCACAAAGATATGAAAAGTGCTGTAATCGAGCCTTGCCCGTCTTGCGCTCCAAAGGGGATGGCATGAGTGTGTTCAGATACTGATTCAGCGGGACGAGCATCATGTTGTCCACACACAAAAGTGTCAGCACATGGCGAGCGAGGCTTGGATTTCTGTCCGTTGTGTCGTCAGTATGTCGTCTGTACAGTGTGCGTTGTGACGTATGCTCTTTCTCGTGACCACCACACGCTTTCTCGAGAGTCTTGAGCAGCTGCCAGTCCTTGGAAATGTATCCCCTGTGCGTCTTGGTTGTCCATCCAGGAGAGGGACCAAGTGACAGCGCTGTTGGTTCCTGTGTGCACCCTGGTAGTAAATCCCATAATGCATTATACACATGAATTGAGGCAGCTTGCACTCATGGTGACTTTCATCCCATGCTCAGTACATGTGGCCAGTGCACACATGATTTTGCCAACAAGGGATTTGTGACACCAATGAGCAGCCCTGCCTTGGGAGGCGCCTTGTTGACCAACACAGTGTGATCCTTGTCATGGATTGTGAGATATGGACGAATATCTGCAGCAAGCGGGATCTGCACGGGTCATGACGTGTCGGTAGTGCAGAGCGATGGGATGACGTACCAGACACACGAGGTCATGGAGCCACCAAATAGCCTGGCTTGTCATCGTGGGCAATGGTCCAGAGACCAGAATTGGCTCACACAGCACCAGACATTCCCACAACAACCATAGATGTGCCAACAACGCCTTGAAGAGCCGTATTGGTGGCGGGTTAAATGGTCTGGAAGAAGCAAGGAGCTGCGTATTCATGGTCAATGGGCCATCAGAAAGGCTGGTAGAGGGATACTGATGTGTACGGCTGGATTGAACTGCTCCTCAAACATAGTGGTCTCTGTGAGTTGTTGGCTGTCGGGAGTGAGGGGTAGCTCGACATGCAGCACTGAACCCAAGAAGCCGAGTTTGACAGTCGAGCCTGGTGATGGGATTTGCCTTGCTTTGACATCTGAGGGCTCAACAAATATGGCCTGGGGACACGAGAAAGAGTCAATGTACCAACTTGCGATGTTGTGGCATGCTGTCTCAAGCATCGGGACGCTGTGAGCATGGAAAAGCGAACTGAGCTGGGAGGTCATAGAGGTATACAGTGCCAGGTATTGGTGGTGGGTCAGGAGTACCAACGAAGACTATCACGATCTCATCAACTCTCCCATGGCAGCCCCCATGCCATCTTTGAATGTCACCTGTTGATAGCCATGCTTCAACGTCGGGTCCCTCTTTTGGTGGAAATGTGAGAAACCATACATGAAACCATCCAAGGGTTGAGGACACCGTTCTTCATCACCGCCTTCGATGAGGGTCTCAGGATATACATGAATCTTAAACAAATGCACTTCTGATCCTTGTTCAAATTGCAACGAGTCAGGGAATGAGGAGAACACGCTTGAAAACCCTGTCAATCTGACACAAAATACGGTCATAAAAGACAGACATGTTTTCCTTCTTGGAAGGGGACAGGTACATTGGGGGGTGTACTGCTCGCACGACCAGTCCAAGATTGAGGTCAAACTGAACTGGATGCGAAAAATGCTCGATAGTCCTTGGTTGAGAAGCAGTGGCTAGCTTACCGACGACAAAAGCAAGTACCCATTCTCACATCTTAAGCACCCTTTCTGCTGGGAACGTGAACGATGGAGAGTTGGCTTCTGTGCTCATGATTGATGGGAGGTGGGACAATGTTCTCGACCGTGAAATGGGCTGTTGTGCAGAGAGTCACCTGTGTTGCCATACATCAGCGATTTTAATGAGCCCTGGATGGTGTATGGCTGAATGAGTGTTTCTCTAGGTGTGTCGAGTTGCAACCGAGAGACAGGGCAAGACATTGAGGACAAGATATTGCTGTCAGAGATGGCCGGAGAGCTTCTGCGAGAATGATAGTACAGGCCAATGACCTGTTCCTCCAGGTCGTTTGGGACATGGAGGCTCGAGCTCATTGCCGACTGATTGGAGTCTGTCAACACCTGCCAAAGTCTTTCCATTTCGTTTCAAGGACCACACTAACCCGACCTCTCGACTGTCTATAGGCAAGCTGCATATGCACTGGCTACAGTATATTTCAGCCCGCTGTTTGTGACACAAGCCTCTTGATGTGATCAACCTAGGATCTGGGACAGGCATTGGTAGCAGTCTTGGAACATCCCTTGCAGCACAACCCCAGACTATACCCCTCGACTGAGGGAAATCGATGTGGTGTTCATAGGGTAACCTTGATCATGTCACTGTCATTGTCAGCAAGTTCGGCTCGTGTCCACCCATACACATTTCCTACAGCATGATCTCGCAAGTACCCCCCGAAGTGCTGACACGCGTCGCTCATCGTGCTCTGCACACACAGGTGTACCTTTCAGAGCTCGTGGGTCTGCTTCTCCACTCATACACCTCACCTCATGCCCTTATGTACCATTGTTGGGACTTTCATTGAGATCATCACATCCTACAAGATCTGCAGCCTTCCAAAGGAGACATCTGTGGTTCTCATTCCAGCCTGTTCTGGCGCACCACCGTGTGCGACCTATTGAGGGTGAGAATGCACCTGTAGAGACTCCAGAACCTTGAAGATAGTTTGTAGCACACGAAGATACACTGGCAGATCAAACATTTGTCTTTGTTGCGCATTGTCGCATTGTCGATCACAATGAGTTGATGGCTTCAATGCCTGAGACACAACAGCAAAAGGGGAGGTGATACGTGTGCCATGGGAATAGAAAATACAGGTGTATCCTTTACATGTCACTGTAAGGGAAAAAAGGACCTGTGATTGTTCTCATCAAAAGCCTCCTGCTCCTGTGTGATGGTAGAACTGTTGAGTTCCATTCTCCAAAAGTCCAAATGATTTGTTGTAATCCGCACTCTGCTCCTGGACATACTCTGGTGGCGTGCATGAGCATAGTGGAATACCCAGTGCAGGGAAGTTGGCAATTGTCACTTTTTGACTGAGCAGGGGGCTGTTCTTGGGTGTGGTAGCAGCAAAACCAGCTGTTGGAGATCCAGGTTATACTGTGTGGCATGTCAACTGATAGGTTCTGCATCCTGGGAGGATCGCTGACACACACTGATGGTGAACCTGGGGAACAGAGTACTTGGTTTTAGGCTTCCTTTCACCTCAACTTCACCCTGCAAGATGCGTTGGCCTTGGCCCCTGTAATCTTCAGAGGCCCAAAGCACCGCACAAGCAACGTTCTCAAAGAAACAGTTGTCTGTCCAGTGCTCAGCGTCATTCATGGCCAAGGAACGAACTAGGAGAAGCTCAATTGCCTTGGGGGTTGAGAGGAGGTCGAGGGCTTGTTTGTTGTCTCCTAAGAGGGTCAGCCAGAGTGGTATGACTGTTCCTCAGCCATAGGTCAGCTTGCGAGACTGTCAGTTCAGATCGCATAGTCTATCTGGGAAACAAGGACTTCTTACAGGTTTCGCAAGAGCCAGCTGTGAAAGCAGAATTGGCTTTAGTGATATGTCAAAAGGTGTGACCACTTACACTGAATGTCGCTTCGACGGTGCGTGAGTCAAACAATTTTCCTTGGATAGTGAAGGGAGGGAGGGAGTGCCATCCGTCATGATCACCTGTACAGAGATTGGACCAGGTCTTACAGTTGTGAGTGCAAACAGGGTACCTTTGGGCCCAACGAGAGGGAGGTTTTCCTTGTATGCTTTTTGAAGCATGATAGATGGTGGCTCTGGTTGCGTCACGGGGACATAGGTGAAAGTGCTCACTGTGAGCATCAGCCATTTGAAACCCTTTGAATCTTGGAGGGATATGGAATGTTCTGAGTGTGTCCGAGCAACGTTGCTCATGGTGGACAACTGGGCTTCGGAGTAGCCAGGCAACTCTGAATCCATCACTGTCAAGCTGCGGATTGGTGCTGAGGAAGAGCCTGAGTCCTCAAGCATGGGCACATACCTGTCATGTGGTCCCTTGAAACATGTACAAGTTGAGGATAGAGACTAAATAACTCTTCCTGACCCTTTAACTGCCCCAACCTCATGAACCAACCACAGAGGTAGTATCCAAGGTTGTTGATGCTTGGTAACCATTTGGGGTGACCTGGTGGGCAAAGTTCAACCACTTCTCGGTTGAGGACTGTGGCTTTATTCAGGTCCCACTTGAGGCTATCTCGAGTACGCCTGGCCTGATCAGGGGACTAGTGAAGCAGCAAACAGCCCTCGACTGGTATGCAATCATGATGACGCCCCTTGGTGTTCCTATTGACAAGTCAACATTCCAACACCCAATGTTTGCGGAGGATGGGACCGACGCAACAAACATGCTCACTCAAGACCTTTCTCTCATCGCTTCAGAGCCAGTACTACAAGCTTGAATCGCTGCAGCAACTGCACTTGCCTACCTAATGATATACTGGCCCCCTAATGTACATTGTCGTGTATACCTTGGGATGGCTCTAGCAACCAGACAAACTTTCCAGTCCATCAATGAACTCTTTCAGCCCATTTTCCTTCACTACATGGATTCAGCAAGCATGCCCCAAAAGTTCTTGACTGCTATAGTAGCCGAGGAGTGGGCATGCACATATGACTTATCGTCGTCATCCATCCTGATTGTCGACAGGTTCCCTCTTGCTGGTGAGCTCAGCACAAGAGTGCTTGCATTCCTCCAAGGGCCACCTCCAATGGCATATCACAAAATGGTGTTTACTCTTCACCATATACATGCTGAGTGCTACTCACTCCTACATTGTTTCTCGAGCGACTGCAAGATCCCCATTTTGCTCATCCCCCACCTTGGAAATGAGATCGACATTACGGGCACCAGGACCAAGTGCTTTACGATCAACATGGTGCATGGGGCCATTGGTGCCATGTACACAAAACTCACACCCAACTGGCACTTCTTTGTCCTGCCTAGGCTGTCCTTCATTGCCGAGAAGAGACGTAAAGTCAGCGTGTCCAACACTCTTGATGATGATCTTGCCCTGCTCCATGATCACCTAGAGGAAATGGTCCCTTGTTACGTCTTCGCACGACTGGATGATCCACCATCTGAATGGCTGGTAATCAGTTATGTGCCTGATGCTGCCCATGTCAGACAAAAGGTGATTGCTCGGTTTGATCACAGCTCATCTCGTTACTAATGACCATGGCTAGATGCTCTATGCCTCAACTTGCAATGCACTCATAAAGTCTCTTGGGTTGGTGGTTTTTACAGACAGTCTGTTTGCTATGGACAAGTCGGATGTTATGCCAAGTGGTTACGCTGCTCACAGACAACACCGAGCTGCTCCCAAACTGCTGAGCACCCGAGAGCAGGAGATGGCTGACATCAAAGCTGCCGAAAGGGAAGCAGGCGCTAACTACGAGGGCAGCAGAGCCAGACAAAATCACCTTGGAAACCAGGAAGTGGGGTATATGTGGGGTGAAGATGCGAGCGAGGCTGTGGGAGCGCTGCACACCAGGGAGGAGAGTTGGCTTGTGGTCCTGGTCAGGTGTCTATTCAAATCACATTTCAGCCCCATTTTGTGCTGACGTGCTTTTTGCCTTGGTTAGCAAATCAACGCGTCAGAACAGATCATGTTGAGCAGCAGTGTATTGATCAATGATGTGGATGCGCTCACTGCGAAAATATGCCTCTTTTGGAGCCTTGTACGTGTTGATTGGTTGTCTTTTGACCGACAGAGGAACGAATGGTTTCATAGCCTATTGTTTATTTGCATGGCAAGGTGCCTTGCCGAATGGATGCGACCTTGGTCAGTGGACTGCTCCTTCACACAATGGTAGACTACTCAGGCTGACGTCCATCAGTGTTCATCTATAATAGTCCTGTCCCAGTGCCTCACCCATCAAGTCCCACATGGTCTACTTGACAGGTGCTGGCATCATCTTTAGACAAGTGAGGGATATTTTGGGCAAGGAGCATGGCTTCGTGCTGGTGTCTAGAAAGATAGAGACAAGTGATCCACGGAAGCTGATGGGGATGTTTTTGAAGGAGGAGGAGTCGCTCTGGGTGGGTCATGCAGCGAGCGATGGAAATAGTATGTTGGCATGGCTGGTGTCGAATGCCTCGTTTGCAAGACCAAAGGGGCCAGGGAGGAGATGCTGAGGATTGTGATTTGCTACTACTATCTCTGTATACTCTATGACAGCCACTCAAACCAAGCCCACATGAGCTCCGATGTTTCTCCAACTACTAATAGATGCCTCCACCTGGGACACCAGCTCTCGGGCATCCTTCTGGTCATTGCCTCTGGTGGATTCATGCATGCCAGTCATTCACCATGTTGGCCATGCGCATTCAGAAAGCAGCATTCACACACATCGCCCTCAGAACACGCCTCGTGCTCAGTTTCAGAAGTTACAGCACGCCTGTGTGCACACTTCGGTCAAAAGTATGGGCATTGGCTGATGAGGTGATCAAGGGCATCAAGTCAGGCGACGTGTTGCTTTGTGGAGGTGAGCCTTAATCATTGTGTCGCTTATGGATGATGAGAACCCCAACTCGGACAGGATTCAGGCTTGCTGGTGTCCCAGGTGTGATGGCTATGCCTGCAGCCATACTCTATATTCATTATACACATCTCCAGATACCCTACTTGCAGCTTTGGGGAAGAGGAAGGATGTCAACAGCCTCACCGCCATCTCCAACTACACCAACCACCAAACTCAAATTTTCATAGGAAAGCTATTCAATACCAAGCAGGTAAAGAAGATCATCTCATCATACCCAGGAGCGTCAGTTCATTCCTTCTGCCAATGCCGATCTTGCAATGACCATCACATTCTTGTAGGAACAAGGCCTTTGAGGCAATGTACCTCAATGGTGACATCTCATTGGAACTTTGTCCTCAAGGCAGTCTCGCAAAATACACATGTACACATGCTGCTGGTATACCCGCATTTTTTAGTCCTACCGGTGCTTCCACTGCAGTCGAGGAAGGTGTGATACCCATGAGATATAATGAGGGTGGTTTTGTCAAGGGTGTCAAATGACCAGGTATCAAGAAGGAGATGCGAGAATTCAATGGTTCCACATATGTGATGGAGACCGCCATTGCCGGTGATGTTGCATTCATTCATGCATGGAAAGTCGATGAGGTTGGCAACTGTGTTTTCCAGTGAGATCGAATGCCCTGTACATTGATCGTGTCTGAAAGTCAACTAGGTTCATGCAAAACAATTTCAACACTGCAATGGCCAAAATGCTAAACTGACCATTGTTGAGGCAAGTCGATGATGTTCTTTGTGATTGTGACTCACCCGACTTCCAGGCTGACGAAATTGTTCCTGTTGGGTCTTTGGATGCTGCCACTATCCATATTCCTGGTATTTATGTAGACCACATCGTTCGTGTGACAGAACCCAAGAGTATTGAGTTCGTGACACTTGCCCCGAGCGGATCACCACTTCCCTTGAACGACAAACAACTTGACGAGACATACACATGTGCACATGCATTTCTGCTCAAGAGAGCGGAGCAGCTGGTACAACTGGGCTGGGAGCTGGGAGCAGCATGAAACAGACGGTTCTGCCAGTGCAAGCACTCTCCCCTTGCACCGCAACTGACATTGACAAAGAATGGCATCGATATTCATAGATGCCTTGCTGGCATTCTTGAGCTACACATGTTTTCAGCCAGAATATACAAGCTTGCTCGCCCAACCAAGCTGGGTCGAGTTGTATCTCCCGTGCACTGCCAGTGCCCTGGTTCAAACCCAGTCTCGTCCCACAATGGAATACCATGTTTGAATGATCAGCCTGAGCTCTTTTCAAAGCGCAGAGACATGGATGGGGAAGTGCCACATCAGATCACTATGCCAATGTGAGTTCCTCTACATCGACCTCGAATTCCCATTGTAGGACATCTTCAACTTTTTCCAATGTCTCATGCCAGACATGCTCATCATCATTTGGGTTGATGATCTCAATGACATAGGTGAATCAAAGAGTACGCAGCATCTCCTGTCACTGAGATGGATAAAGGAGTATGCCAACTTGGAACTCTGTCCTATATTTGGAGAAGAGAGGTTCAAAGTGGTGGCTGAGGCTTCACGAACGTGCAAGGGTGTGTCTCAGATACTGTCATATTATGATCATTATGATTCAGAGGGTGAGAAACGATTTCAGCGCCTGCGATGGGGTGTGCGGGTATTGCGGCCGTTGTTAATATTGCAGTGGCATTGACGCGTTGTCCAATGATATCCAGTTCTGTACTGATCAAATGGACTTCAATATTGCCAGTAGCCTTGGCTTGACCAGTGGCAACAAATCATTTCCTTTGAGTTATAGAACTTGATGGACCATGTCTGGCATGAATGAGGGCAGTCAGGGTGTAGGACGAGATGTAGAGATCATGCAGATTCTGTTGATCGTTCCTGAACGGCCCAGCAGCATGTGATGGAAGTACAGAGAATCTGCCAGTGGGGCACCACCAGATGCACAATTGAGGTGAATATGTTGTACAGAGGAGATCAACAACAAGAGAGACAGAATACTGCTAGGTTTCTTGTCATGTCAGTCCTCAGAGCATCACTACCATTACATTACATAATCAATCTGTACTCGAATCAGTCTCTCACACCATCTCAACTACTACTATGGCTTCTTTCGAGTCCACCGTACTTTATCATGTTCAGCAAGCTACTGGCGTCACTCACAACTTGTATGCTTTGGATGTAGGGCTGGATCTTGAGGAACAACAAGAGTCCTATTGGATTATCACCTCAGTGCCAGTCCCTCTGGCACAGAGATGAAGGTTAGTAGGCTGGCACTTGAGACGGGTGTTCGATGGCTTTGCCGAAAAGTATGACATCATAATACTTCTCGGCAAAGCCATCGGATGTTGGAGACGTCATGATACCTTTATCTCTGTGCCAGAGGGACTGGCGCCGGGGCGATAATCCAAGGTTAACGTCCTCTCCTTCCTTGTTTATTCTCCCTGCTTTCTGACTGCTTCCGTATCAGAATCTATACACTCTCCATTCATCGATCTTCATCATCTGCGAGCCCGTGGTAGTGACTCTCATCTGCTCCCTCTCCCCTTGCGAGCTCAATGCTATCACATGCACATCCTGCAACAAACACATCTTCTGTCCCTATCCCCCTTTGCGTCATGTCCCACTTACCTTGTGTCAAAATGATAACAAGCAATCCAGTCTACTTCCAGCAGCCCAGCAGCCCAATGGCTCAAGTCGTCAACAGTTATCCCCCTTTGCGCCTTGGCTTGTTGTACCCTGTCACTCATCGATGCAAAATCAATGACTGACGCTCACGTCATTGAGCTGCTCACCAGATCCACCATCAACAAGCAACTGGATGGGTCGTGTCAACAAAGGAGCCCAACAGCTGGCTGCACATTTCAACAGACTTGTTTAGCATGCTGGGCAGATGTTAAGTCCGGTTCCTCCAAGTCAAGTCTGGTGGATGTCCGAGGTGTAATGGAACGTAGGGGCAGAGGTTCGATGGAGGTGTCAATGGAGAGGTCGACGGAGATATGGAGTTCAGAGTTATGAGGATGTTGGCACAGGACTTATGTGTTGCACCCTTGTCAATCCTCGTGTCCTCATATTTCAGAGGGAAATAGAGTTGAGAGGGAAGGAGGGAATAGAGGGGAAGAGATCAGACTTGAAAGGGGGGAAACTTCATTGATATTTGTAATGGAGAAACTATGAAGAAGTACAGAGGGTTTATATACTACAGGTCCAAAGGTAACTCCAGAGCCAGAGTACCTACGCGATGGCGATGTACATAGGGACAGAAGACTATGAAATCCGGATGGGCGGTACAAACTATAATAAAGAATGTAGACTATAACGAAAGCAAATATAGGAAGGTACGAAGTCTGGAGTAGCAACTCTGTAGATGTCCAGTAGATTAGGTGCGGGGTTTATCTGGAGTTGGACCAGAGTTGGACTTGTGAAAATTAGGGATATGACAGTATCCCCCTCTTAGGCCGAGCCCTCGAGGCCGGCTATGTGTCTGAAACAAGCCCCTGAGTGGTCTGGGTGGAACTCTGGGTGAAACGCGGGTGACGCAGTCACGTGGAGTTGGTGTACGGATCAACAAACGGAAATTGGGTCTCCGCTTGAACTCCGGATATAAAGGTAAGGCGGATTTCGATAGCCAATCGCTAATTTCCCATGTCCGTCTATGACAGTGTAATCCGAGCTTGGGCGGACTCCTGCCTTGTGGAGAATGAGGATGACAATGACAAGCTCTCTGCTGCCAAGTTCGTGGAGCGACGGAGGCATGCCAAGGCGTGCAAAGAAGAGGAAGAGCGGAAGAGGCGCGAAGTGGAAGAGGTGGAGGTGCGTTGGAGGGCAGAGGAGAAGCGGCGTCGTGAGGTGGAGGAGGCGGCCAGAAGACGAGTAAGTCGTTAACTCTTCAGAGTTGACTCCTTACTAATGGACTTGTAGGCTGAGGACGTCCAAGCGCAGCAGAGCGCCAATAAGGGCAAGGGGAAGGCCTTGCCCGCCTGTAATTGGTGTGAGCACCGGGGCCTCGAATGCGAGGAGGGCCCTGGTAAGTCCCAGTCATGCGTCGAGTGCCAAGGCGCGAAGGTTAGGTGCAAGTGCCCCAGAGTTGAGAAGCCGGAGAAGCGACAGAGGAGAGCAGATAGCGATGCAGGACCGTCAAAGAAGAAGAAGAAGTTGGAGGAAAAAGTGTCGGAGAGCGTGGAAGGCGACGAGAAGACTGAGTTGTGGTCCGAGCTAGGGCCACAGCTCGTCAAGGCTATCCGGGGCATCCGCTCCGAGATGCAGGCGCACACCCAACTCCTGTGTCACCAAAATCAGCTCCTGGCCCGCCTCGTCGAGTTGAAGACAACAGAGATATACCGGGAGGACTCGGAGTCGGAGATGGACGAGTCGGAGGATGGGGTGGCGAGTGAGGTATTGGATGAGATGAGGGAGATGGCAATGGAGTGGACGGATGCGTTCCGTCAGAGGTTGGCCAACATAGTCGTGCAGCTGGAACAAGCAACAGAGAAGGATGTGGAGAAGAGCACGGACGCAGAGAAGAGTGTGGACGGAGAAACAGAGGTCACCGGAGAGGCAACTCTGGAATAATGTAGTGTAAAAAGAAATGTTCCTTTGTTTGTACATAGTAATCAATTGAATCGAGTCGAGAGAAAAAGAATGGAGAAAATTACAGAGAGATTGGACCTGGCTTGTCCAGGTACTTCCAATGGAAGTCCGAGACAAGCTCCATAGCATGTCTGAGTTCTGTAGCGAGTAATCATGAAGTCTCGTCGTCAGTACCCTCGTATCCTGACCATCGTACTAGATACAAGAGTTGGCAGTGATGCCTTCTTCGATCGATCTTGGAGTTGAGTATTTCTTTGATCTTGTACTCCGGTTCGCCGTCAACCTTGACCGGAGGTGGCGGAGGTTGGATGTGGTTTGGAATGGTGTTCGTAGTTGTGGTTTCTAACTGTGAGACATGGAGAACAGGATGAACAGATTTCATGGAGTCGGGTAGTCAGATTGTGAAGGAATGTGTACCAGGTTTAGCGATAATGCTGTAAGGACCTAGATACTTTTCCGATAATTTCTTGGATGGTCGTGTAGACTGGAGGTATTTTGCTTTGAGCATGATTTGGTCACCGATTTTGAAGTCCAAAGCCAAACTTCTCTTCTTATCCACTGGTCCTTGATCGCGTTTCTGCACTTCCAGCATCTCCGTTCAGAGGAACTCATGGAGTTCATCCAAGTCCATGACATAGGACTTAGCTGTCGAAGAGGTAAGTTTGAGCTCGGAGTGGACGGAGAAGTTCGGATGATATCCTTTATTGGCAAAGAATGGTGATACACCAGTAGTAGCACTCAGAGCATTATTATAGGCAAACTCCACGAGAGGGAGAAGTTCGGACCAATTGTCGTGTTGGTAGTTGCAGTAGATACAGAGGTACTGTTCAAGTGTCTGATTGGCGCGTTCTGTCTGGCCATCCCCCTCTGGATGATATCCAAAGGTGAAATGCAGACACATATCTAAAGCTTTACCTAGGGACCGGAAAAAGTGGGAAACAAACTTGGAGCCCCTGTCGGAGGTGACATGGGTTGGAACTCTGTGTTTGGAAAAGACGTGGAGGAGGAATAGCTTTGCTAATCCAGCGGAAGTGATGGTATCATGTGTTGGAATGAAGATGGATTGTTTAGAAAGTCTGTCAACTATGATGAGAATAGCGGTGAAGTCCTCTGAAGGTGGAAGCTGTTCGATGAAGTCCATGGAAATGGAATTCCATGGTTTCTCCAGAACTGGAAGCTGCTTAAGAAGTCCATACAGACGATGACAGGGGGTCTTCGCTTGAGCACAGGCTGTACAGGAACTAACATAGTTCTTAACGAAAGTCCAGATTTTAGGCCATGTATATTCTCAATGAATAAGTTCGAGTGTACGGTTCTGACCGAAGTGGCCTGCAGTTGGGTGGTCATGGAATGTTCGGAGAACTCGGAGTTGAAGATTATTAGCTTCTGGAACATATGTGCAATTATCCTTTAGGAGGAATCCTTTGGAGTTGACTGTCCATCTAGTGTTGGAGTTGGAGGAAATGATGTGAGACATGACTGGATCATTAGGGAGCACAGAGAGGATATCGGAACGGAGTTGTTCAATGTCAACCAGAGCTGAGGCCCAGAGTAGTGGAACTTCTAAGTACATTGCCCAGAGGGACGACACAAGCTGTTCTGAAGTGAAAATGGACCTATAATTGTCTGGGTTAACACGAGTGTAGTCCTTATCCCCCTCTTTGGGATAGACGTCCCATCATCAAGTCAAAGTGTTGGGTTTTGCTCCGAGCTTGCCAGGCCGATACCAGACTACCATATTGAATTGATTCAGGTATTCGGACCATCAGGCTTGGCGCTGCGTCAGGAGCTTTGTGGAAGAAAAATATTTGAGATTTTTGTGGTTGGTAACGACGTCTATGGGAATGGGGGAGCCTTCCAGGTAGTGGCGGCAGGAGGTAAATGCTTCAAAAATCGCCAGTAACTCCTTGTTGTGTGTGTCATAGTTTAATTCCGCTCTGGTCAAAGTCCGGGAGAAGAATGCGACAGGGTGGAGTTCATTATCAGCCAGAGTTGTGATAGAGAGGATGGCGGTGACAGCGTAGTTGGAGGCGTCAGTTTCGATAGTAATCGGAACATCCAGAGTCCAGTGAACAAGCACCAGAGCTGATGTGAAGGCATTTTTAAGGCATTGGAAGGAATTCCGGCATAAGTCGGAGAAGTTCCAAGGAGTTTCTTTTTGAGTAAGACGTGTGAGAGGAACCACAATGTTGAAGTAACCCTGGATAAAACAACAATAGAAGTTGGCAAACCCCAGGAAGGACTGTATGTCCTTGACCTTCCGAGGTTCTGGCCATTCCAGGATTGTTTTAATTTTGTTGGAGACCATGGAGAGGCTGGAGGGAGAGAGTACATATCCGAGGTACTCAACTGTGTCAGAATGGAATTCGCATTTCTCTGCTTTGGCGTATAAGCCATTGGCACAGAGACATCAGAAGACTTCTCGGACGTGTTTTCGATGCGATTCCATGTCATGGGAGTAGATCAGAATGTCATTGAGGTAAACCACGATGCAAATGTCGAGCATATCTGCGAAGATACTATTGACAAACCACTGGAAGGCTGCCAGAGCATTGGTAAGTCTGAAGGGCATGACAAGCCATTCGAATGATCCGTAGCAAGTGCGAAAGGAGGTCTTCCACTCATCTCCCTCCATAATACGGACCAAATGGTATGCATGACGGAGATCGATTTTCATGTAGACTTTTGCTCTGGAGGGAGCATCAAGGAGATCAGAGGTATGGGGAAGTGGGTAGCAGTCTTTGTGTGTGACTTTATTTAATCCTCGGAAGTTGACGCAGAGTTGAAGGGAGCCGTCCTTCTTCCAGATGAACAACACTGGAGCTGTGTGCGGAGATGTAGATTGGTGGATAAATCCGATGTTAAGGTGTTCATTGAGGAAGTCTCGGAGGGCTTGCTGTTCTGTGGAGGAGATGGAATAGATCTTTCCAACTGGAGGTTCTGCACCTTCTTCCAGGTTGATTTTCAAGTCGAAAGGGCGATGAGGAGCAAGGGTATCGGCTTTCTTCTTGCTGAAGACATCTGTGAAGTTGTGGTATTCCGAAGGAACACCAACGAGGTCGTCTTTCTCTGTAGGGGAGGCAACGGAGGCAGAGGCGGAATGAGCAGAGATGTCTTCAGTAGACCGGAGTGAGAGGGCAAACTGGACTGAGCCCTCCATCTTGCATGCATGATGAAATGCGACAGCATTGATGAAAGAGATGTAAGGGGCTGTAAGTCCGGGTGCTATAGGTGGATCCAAAGAGCGTTTCAAAGGTGTTGTATCAATGGGGGAAGGAATGCTTGGGGTTCGGAGGGTGATATTGGGGTTGGTATTCCCTCTGCAGGAGTTCGGAAAGTGATGCTGCTCATAACCCAGTCAATCAATGGATTGTAGCAGGTAAGCCAGCAATGTCTGAGAACAAGGCTGCATGAGGAATCCAACGAGGTTATGAAGAACGTATCGGAGGTGGAAATGCCGGAAACAAAGGAGATTGTCAGATCTATTGCTTGGGAAATTAATGAGGCTGAGGATCCGTTGAATAAACAGAGATTAATCGGAGGGACGGAGTACGTAGAGATTTGATGTTTCTCGATAAAAGCAGAATCTATAAAGCAATGAGTAGATCCTGAGTCAACGAGAATAGGTACATCCGAGATATTATGTATGGGGAAAGAGATGAAAGGACAGAGTGAATTCAGATCGGAAAGAGCGGATGCGTTGAGATGTAGTTCTGTGAGGGCACAGTTCGGATCAACGCGACTCCCAGCCTGTGCAGATGCTCAAGAGTCGCGCTCTATATTTTCGCTTCTGTAGAAGCGGGGGTTGATACTGTGGCTTCTGGAGTTATGGCAGCAGCACGGGCTTTCGACGCCCTAGACGTGGACTTTGGGCAGTCTTTGGTGGAGTGTCCACTCTTGCCGCAAAAGAGATGGAGATTAAACTTTATGCAGTGCTGACATTCCTCCGGAAGGAGTTTACCGTCTTTGCCTAGTTTTGAAGAAATGGTGTCAGATTTGGAAGGGTTGGTGTTTCCATTTTTGTTATTGTTCCCTCTGGAAGAACCAGAGTTGGAACTGGAGGTCGAGGATGTAGAAAAGCCCTTGGACTTGTCGTCCTTGGGTTTTGAGGAGTTAGTTGGAGTAGAGCTCAACGACTTGCTAGAGGAATTATTGCCGGAGGAGTTTGATCTGGAGACTTTTGAAGCACATGCTATCTCATCCTTGCGCTCCCAGTATCTCTGGTCGATCTGTTGCGCTAAAGTATGCATATCATGAAGGTTGTTGGGTTTGCCATGACGAGCGATCTCATCCTTGATACGGTCCAGGAGTCCATTATAGAAACTCCAGTGGAGAGCACCAGGTCCCCATTCTCGGACTTGGTTCACAAGATGGTTCCACTCGACAATGTATTTGGAAATGCACTGAGTGTCTTTCATATGCAGTTGCTCGAGTTGAGCCTCTGCTTCAGCGATGGGATCATGAGGACCGAAGTTGGTCTGGGGTTCATACAGGAATGATTGCCAATTGTCCATCCAGAGGGGACGGATTGCTGGAGGGGCAGTTCTGAGCAAGTCCGGCTCAAAGTAATCGAGCGCCATCCCTTTGAGGTAGGACTGGGTGAAGGTTACTCTGCTCCGGTCCTTTTTGAAGGATTTCTCATTGGCTTGGAAATTGATTTCGCATTGCATGATGAAAGAACGGAGTTTCTTCAGGTCAGACCCATCAAAGGTATCTGGTTCTCAGACCTTGGTTTTTGCATCGCTAGAGGTATTCTTGCGATGGAGAGCCATTTGGGTCATGTCGCGAATAGCGGTAGCGAGTTGGGTAAAAGGCTCGTAAGCCAAGGGGACATTATTTGGTTCGTCGTCATTTCCAGGATTACCTCCAAAGAGGTGTTTGGTATCCGGAGTTGATGTTGTGGACGACCCATTGTCTGAGGGATCAGCACCCCAGAAATCTTCTCCGTTTTCTGGTAAGACTCAGAAAAGAGGACCATCGTCGAAAGAACGGTCTGCCGGAAGTGAGGTGAGCGCAGAGAGGGGCGAGCAAGTGTGCCATCGAGAAGACACGGATGGGGCGGCGCGCTGGGTGAGACTGATGAATTCTCCAGGTACTGTACGTGAGCTGCCAAAGGCAGTTTGCAGTAAGTTGGAGCATGAGGTTCGGGAAGTACGGGTAGTCATGACTGGAGTGAGGAGTTTTGACAAGTGTGATTACGAATATACTGTTAAGTCTGGTTCCTCCAAGTCAAGTCTGGTGGATGTCCGAGGTGTAATGGAACGTAGGGGCAGAGGTTCGACGGAGGTGTCAATGGAGAGGTCGACGGAGATATGGAGTTCAGAGTTATGAGGATGTTGGCACAGGACTTATGTGTTGCACCCTTGTCAATCCTCATGTCCTCATATTTCAGAGGGAAATAGAGTTGAGAGGGAAGGAGGGAATAGAGGGGAAGAGATCAGACTTGAAAGGGGGGAAACTTCATTGATATTTGTAATGGAGAAACTATGAAGAAGTACAGAGGGTTTATATACTACAGGTCCAAAGGTAACTCCAGAGCCAGAGTACCTACGCGATGGTGATGTACATAGGGACAGAAGATTATGAAATTCAGATGGGCGGTACAAACTATAATAAAAAATGTAGACTATAACGAAAGCAGATATAGGAAGGTATGAAGTCTGGAGTAGCAACTCCGTAGATGTCCAGTAGATTAGGTGCGGGGTTTATCCAGAGTTGGACCGGAGTTGGACTTGTGAAAATTAGGGATATGACAGCAGATGGTAAACCTTTGTCCTTTTTAGTCAGAGCAGTTCTAAAGGTGCATTACTTGTAGCTGGTTTAGATTAGGGTTGCTCCTTTCATCCCTTACTGGCCTCATTGCATGCAGGTGAGCGCCGTAAACACACTGATATCTTTGTTGACATTCTCTTTCTGTTCTGAAGCACTTTCCCCTTCTTGATATATGCTCATTGTTAGAGTAGAATCATTCACTATGCTACCGCTTACCTAAGAACTGTACAGTACCTAGATTATCTTGTAGCCACTTGTCCTACTGTACATTGTCCGTTATCACAAATAACATCTGCCACTCCATCCTGCGTCACTCGCGTCCCATTCCCAGCATACAACTCTTCAACATAACGGACCTACCCTCACGTTACCGGGGTACATCAATTCGGTAACTGCACAATGGGCTGTGCAAGTGCACTGACGACCAACGGGCTGCATCGCAGGCACTGCAACCACACGAAACACACTGTTGACTGACGGGCTGTGTCACAGGTGTTGCGGATCATTTCACAGATCATTTCTCGAACCCGGAGTAAGTGCTCCGACCTGCATATATCCACATTCCGATCCTTTCTCGACACTCTTTTACCATACCTGCAAACCCACATACATCCATCATGTCGTCTATCCTGAACACTGCCGTCATGCTGTGTCTCAACAAGACGAACTACCTCACCTGGCACATTTGCATGCATGCGCCACCCATCCGCTCTGATCTCTGGGGCATTGTATCAGGCAAAGAGACTGCACCCGATCTGAAAACAGCTGCTAGCTCTGCAGTTGATGCATTCACCTTATGTCAGCTTAAAACCACCACCAAAATTGTGCTGTACGTCGAAGAGGAACCCAATGCTGCATGGTAATTTCTTGGACCTTCAGGGGGTGTATGTACATTATTCTTTCGCTATTCCTTTTATTCGCTCGGTCTCATTCACGATTCAGGGGGTGTGTTAGAGTGGAATCGTTCACTATGCTACCACTTACCTAAGAACTGTACAGTACCTAGATTATCTTGTAGCCACTTGTCCTACTGTATGTTGTCCATTATCACGAATAACATCTGCCACTCCATCCTGCATCCCGTTCCCGGCATACAACTTTTCAACACTCATTGCTCTCCTTGTTAATTCCCCCTCTTGGTATGTCTCTCAGCTATGCTGCATTTCGGCTTATTTCCGCATCTGAAGCTACACAGCTCTGCCTGATCCTAACCTTTCAAGGGTGGCTCTTGATGCCCCAGTTCTGAATGTATCCACCTGTAGTTGGACACGCCTCTGAATTTCCTCAACCTTCCCATTGTAACAATGTGAGTCAGCGTCAGTTCCCTTCAATTCGCATGCTGACTGCTCACTGAAAACCCAAGCCTCGTTCTTTACCCGACACTCTGCTCTCACTGAGCTCATCTTCATTGGTCGCAAGGCTTTGAGTATACAACCCCATGTCGTCATTGTCATAATATACCCAGGAGTTATGCTTGCCTCCTTTGCAATGTTTGTAGTAGGTATTGATCGAATGTGTGGGTATGCTCATGGGCCCCTTGCCTTTTGCTAGGTAAACTCTGTTGAGTTTTACCACTGTCGCCTGTGGGGACCTAGTTCATTGCAATAACCCGAATGTTATGGAAACACCACTGAAAACCCTTTGCATGGGCCTTGTGGATGGCTTTGTGGATGACCTTGGGGACATAGAGTTAATGGATTATGTAATGTTCACCAACGTCACTCACTGCACTTTTCGTCCCCCTGAAAGAGGCTTCCCTCACACCTTACCTGGTTGCTGCATGCACATCTGAAACTGTTATTTTCGTATAGCTCCCATGCATCCAATAACAATGGTGTATACCTCTGCTGGGTTTCTTCATCCTGTGTAAGCACAAATGCTCAGTACCTGGATGCCCTATGGAGATCTTGTGCCAAAATGAAAACCATTTAGAAGAAAAGCTGAACAGACACTACAGTGATCTCCACTCACTCAGTCGGCACATTAATTACGGTGGTAGGATGTATGTGCCTTTCATGGCATTTGTGTCCACCTGCATTGTAGGTTCTATGGTTGTGATCACTCGAGATTAGTGATGTGCTGGGCCATTCGACATGGAGGACAGTGGAAGAGATGACATGTCCCCAAAGATGGCATCTGAATCAGACAACCAGGCACTGTTTGAGTCAGTCAGGAGGGGTCCTCCGCCCTCCGTGTCTGTTAGCCATGCTTCCATCTTGGTGAGCCACGTGCTTGCCTCAGGGTTGGTGAACCAAGATGTTGTGCACACAGTGTTGGCTGGGCCCTGGGGCGTGTCAGAGTCGCTCGCGGAAGGTAGGAGCATGTCAGAATCTGGGACGATGGAGTTATTTATTGTTGGCGTGTCAAAATTGCTGTCATTGTGCCTTGCAGGGCTCGAGGACAGACTGCCTGGGAGAGGTGAGGAAGGTGGGAGGGGACTGGAGGCATATTCCCCTCCCACTTGGGACCCATTGCCGTTGGAAGCGATGTTTCGCAACTCAACCATTTCCTGATTGTTCTCCCCAATCAGATGGGTGGGACTACAGTGTACTGGTGGAATCAACAGATTTTCCTCATGAGATGCTTCTTTTGTTTTGTAGCCAAGTACATCTATTCCTTTCTCACTGTTGTGTTTTTCCAGTGGAGACTCCTGCTTCTCAATTTCAAAATCCCCAGGAATGATTGGAGTGGAAGCTTCTGGCACCTTGGAACGCATCTGGGTTTACCAGTGTGGCGTTCACAACATGCAAGGTGAGGATGGAGGTAACAAAAATGCCCTTGTTCCCATACCCATCCACGACTGAGGCGGACACATAGCCAAGGTTGGTGAGACAAACAGCATGTTTCTGCCGCTGCGCGGACTTCTAGATGTTTGATGATTGATGCTATTGCACTTCGGTGTCCACGGTGTCTGCTCGCAGACATGCCCTTCCAGCGTGATTTCTTTGGGCCAGAGCAGTGAAACAAGGTGGGGGGAATGCGGTGTAAACATGACTCGAGTGAAAGATGGAGTGCTGGGGGTGAATAATGGCTTGGGGTCTTGTCCAGACAGCATAAATAATGAACAAGAACCAGACTTGCTGGGCGTATGATGCAGTGCTAATTCTGGGGAGTGTTTTCCTTGGCGGTGTGCTTGGAGCAACGGGAAGTGCAGGATGCCAATGCGATTGGGGTGGGAATGATGGTATGGGTTCCACCACATCCAAAGTGAATATGGGTAAAGATGGCAGTGGAGCCAATAAGGGAGCGCTCCGCATCATAGTTGACAATGAATGGAGCATCCATGGTATTGGATCATTCGCAACAGTGTCATCTTCATCCAAGGATTCTTCAGAAGGATGCTCTACAGTATGAAGCCATCTGTGTTTTGCTTTCGCAGCTTCATGCTGCCTCAATGATATTTGTGCTTCTTTGACTTCCCGTTCTGCCCACTGATGGGCCAGTACTTCATCAGACAGCTGTGGAAGTGTCATGGTGCTAGTATGAGCCCACACAGGGAGGACAAAATTTTTAAAGGGATTTGGCACTGTACTCGTTGATGTAGTCTCCTACAACAAAACAGGGCTAGAGACGGCTGCGCAGAGTACTGAAAGGGGCTGGCAAGCTAAAGGTAGTGAGGAAGCCACTGCATGCGACTGGAAGAAAGGACAAGAGGGAGGAGACGACTGAGTGTGTCCTGAGGCCAACATCAGATTAGCAGAAAGCGATGGACCCGCTTGTGATGCATCTGACCCCTCTGTTTCTGAATACACTGGACATTGTCAGCAGAAGATCTGGTCCAATGAAGGGGAAGTGAAACTAACAGGTACCCAACTTGCGACCTGGAGGTGGTTGTTTTCGAACCTTTGTATTCTTGTGAGCCTCGCATTCTTCCATAAATTCAGGTTCAAGTTCAACCCTCGTTTCAGCGAGGTTTTGCCTGACGCAACATTCAAAGGTGCAGGTATAATCTTTGGATGGTTTCCCTTTGGCTTTGATGGACCTGAACCTAGCATGCTTGACTGATTCCCATTCTTGTTGGCAGCCAAAGATGCTGAGCGTCCATTCATTGAAGGCTTGAAGAACTGACCTGCAGGTGACAACCCAAGGATGCTGTGCTATGCATGGTGTCCATCATTGAGGGTAGTCGCACTGATGGGGATGACATCAACTTTCTTCCGCAAGTTGGCGAAGATGGGGCTCGCCTCATAGTCAAAACTCTTCCTGGATTAGACATATGTGACGCGGACGGCAAAGGAGAGGTTGGTGTGGACAACTGAGCCTCACTTTGAATATATTCCGTTTGTGTGCCCGGGACAGGGTCGGTGTTGCTGGCATATCCAAGGCATGGGAGGAGGTTTCATTACCTCTTTCCGTCCATCCCACAGAGGTGTACTTCAAGGTTGGCGTCTCTGCGTTAGGTGTTACTGATGGCATCAATGTTTGAGACAATGTTGGTGTGTTTTCCTGTCCAGCGGGAGGTACCATTGCCGCTAGGTGTTAGGGATTCTTGGCTCGTTGTATCGTTGTCGCTTGCAGTGAGTTGCCTACAATTTGGTTTACGGAATACTGTGGTGTCAATGGTTGAAGAATCAAGAATAACAACTTCTGAGTCTGTGTCATGCGCGTCATCCATGTTGCTTCCCTCGCATACCAATTTGTTTTCAGCAGTTTTTTGACTGCTACTTGCGGAAAGGCCCGTGTTTGTCGTCGCTGGCTGCAACAAGTGAGGATCAGCAAGCAACACTTGCAATGCTGATAGGAAAGCTGCCTATTGCTCAGGGGTAGTATTTGCTGCCATATCACTGGGGGAAGTCAAAGGAATGGCAGATAGTAATCCCAGCAGTAGACTATGTGTTGGGTGGGAGTGTGGTTTAGTTTTAGGATGAAGTTGGGAGTGTGGTTGAGTTTGGTTTGACTCAATGGGTGGGATTGCTGGTAGGAAGCAACTGCCCCAGTTACACCAGCCTCTGGACCCCCTGTCACAGTATAAGATGTCAATGGTGCACACACAAATGGTGAATGTGTAGGTGGAGCTCAGGGAGGTCTGGGTCTGGTCTTTGGCTTGGAACTTCTCCCTATTTGCTGCTTAGACTCAGATCGAGTCTCTATACCTTTCGATGAGCTCATCCCTGGTTCATCAATCCTGTCAGCAATGATGCCAAATTCTGCAGAAATTTGAATCACCAGGGAGAGAAGAGGTACTACCCTGCGACTTGACCCTTGCCTTGGAAGAGGTAGAGCCTTCAGGACAAACAGGTGCGCGTCATGAAGGGCCTATGTAGAGTTCCGGAAGGTTGGCAGAACAGATTAGGTTCATTGTTCCTGCTGATCATGTTGTGCATGAGAAATAGATAACCAATTCATCCCGGTAGCGTGAAGAGGACAAGGGGGATTAAGTGTGTGAGATGAACCAGGTGCAGATATCAACCCCAATAGGTGTTACGGTTTACGAGGGGGTACACTTTTTCCTTTACGCTTTCTTGTTCCCTCGACTTCTAGTCTCATTCTTGTCACCGTACGCCATTGTATTCGTAATGGAGTCGTCCTCCATTATACCAGATACGTTCCCGATCTTCTTCTCTTTCTGTCTCACATGGCGCCCCACCTATATCATTTAGACTCCCTTCTGTTTCCACCGCAGTCGCCTTATTCAGACTTCACCGCCTGTGGCATAGCCTTTCTATTTATGACTCGTTCTGACTCTTAGTGACTCCTATGCTGTGCAACGAGTCATACTTTAGTTACTGCGGATGCTGCGCATCCTTTCCTTATTTAGAAGGGGCCTACTGTATATAAGGGCGCTCTCTCGCCCCCCTGTAATTTCCCTAAGCTAGTTCTACGCAATATCAGTGTAGTTTCTAGTGACCACTGAGTCTAGCGAGATTCCTAGATAGGTGAGACCAGCTTAGACTTCGCATCGTCTCGAAGCTCGGCATCGCTCCTCGAGGATTCCTCTACTCGTCACTTGCTCTCTCTTCTTTACGCGCGAACTCTTCTTTGTATCGCAGCACACTACGTCACTACTATGCTGTGCGTTACAATAGGGGTATGAGTGTAACATAGGTTTGGGCACGCACCTCATCTGTTAGAAGAAAAAGACATTAATTGTATTCTTGAGACAAGATTGAGTTGTCGACATGAAGCTATGATGAAACCTTGGAGATGACAGACATGTACCTCTCGAAGTGCGAAACTATTTCCAGTGCTGGTGAGGCATTCGGAATGATTATCACAGTGACAAAGACATTCATCAAATCGTTTGACTCAAGAGGTCAGGACATGGGTCCCAGAGCAACCACAACACCATGAGGTGAGCTGGTATTGTCGGGTGGGTGTGACAGATGCATAGGTAGGGGTTGTGCTTCTAGGAGATCGAGAGCATAGAAAGAGAAGTCTCGTGCGGGATCTTGGAGGAGTTCCGGGCTGCACTATGGTGAGAACCTTCCTGGTGTGAACGGCGATACCACTCACCTGGAATCACATACCGCCAAAAGGCAAGCTTTGAGTGGGGCTTGTGCAAAGGCAGGGTAATTTGTAGCAGACAAAGTTGTCGTTCCATTGCACACAGCCACTGGGATCTGTGATGAAGACTTGGCCAGAATATATTGGGGGTTGTTGTTAACCATGTACAATACACGCCTGTTCCAGTTATTCAGAATCAGTACGACAGTCCTGAACTGATACGCACAAAAAGCTTGTATTGTTTTGGCTTCCATTCAATAAGAGCCAGAGAGAAAGTAGAGTATCTGAAATGACTTGAGAGGCATCTAGGCTCTAGTACAGTGCATATCCAAGATGAAATTTGAGGACACGATGGTATGCCAGTGACCTGATCCATTGGTATTATAATAATGCCTGTCATCTACTAAACACATGGAAACGCGGCCATCACACTTGTGACGGGACGCATTTAGTGTCATGGCATGGGCCTCATAGTTTCTGTGTCAGGTACTACACTGTTGCGATTTTCATTTTCATTTTCATTCTCCTTGCGATGCCTAACTTAGGGTGAGGAGGACTGACTTGTGGTCTCTGTGGCGAGGTCATTGGATCCTGAGCCATATTTGAGCTGGCTAAATCAACTGAAAGCCCGGAGGTGCTATTGAAGACCAAGATTACACGTGCGTACAAATATACTACTATGTGACTCCACAGTGCCTCTTGTGTGATCTTTGTAGTGTCAACCTGTTTGTGTTGTAATGGACCACATGACAATGCAACAAGACATGACAATGTGACTGAAGCCTGCTACATGTGCTGCCGGTGGGGCAGGTAAGGGGAAGATTAGAGGGGGAGGTTTCATCAGTGACTGTCATGCTTTGCACCGACACGACCCCTGTTGCTGGTTTCCCTCAAAGCACCCATCCGGGACCGCTTTCCTCCAACGAACGATGCTCGGGATGGTGCACTATGGTGTTTGGAACAACAAGTGTGTACTGTCCACTGTTGTCATTGCGTCCGCTCACTAGCACTGACCACATCTCTTAACTGCCACCCTTGCACACACGTGGTGGACACGACAGGAGGTTCACACAACTGCACCTGCTGCAAGTCAACTATCCGAAAGGGTTCCAGGGGAACAGCATACTGCTCAATGGTGAGGTCGTTGCAAAACTATGCAGAGAGAGACTGCATGTTGATTGAGCACCATGTTGTAGCTCTCAACACTACTTATATTACTTACTAGTAGTAGTGTAGTATACCTTATAAGGAAGTAGTCACACACTCTATGTAGTATATAAGTTAGAACTCAGTTGTCTGAGTTTGAATAACATCTTGTGTTCTTACCACAACCATCACTTGTAGCAACACCCTCTAACCCCTTGGTGAGTGTCAGGTATTCCTCTACCATATACCTGTTCCTTCAACACTGCAGTTGCCTGCTCCCACCAAAAATTGAGTCACAGTCCAAATGGTTGGACTTTGAATGACTTGTTTTTGTAGATCTATATCTTGCCCCATTTATCACACACATTACCATGGGCACACCTTTTTGTATGGAGGTAACTGCATGATTTAACTGACGACGATTGTGTTGTTTAGCTCCATAATGCCCTTTCCTGGATGCCTTACATTAGAACAATGTTGAACGAGTTTGGATTTGATGCCGTCTATGTGCAGTTTTGTGTGTGTCCTGCATTATCCACCGCTTGTACAAGATCAGCATATTGACACGGATTCTTAGACAACAACTATTGTGGTGTCAACAACTTTGGTAACACCAACGTGTGTCATCACTGTGTTTTTCATATCCATGGCGAATCTCAATTTATGCAAACCCCTTGGCTTTTCATGGTAGTACGCTTTCTTGTGTACCTTGTGAGGAATGATTCTCGTGGACTCTGTCACAGCTGCCAACACAGCTGTGAATGGTGGGCCAGTCAGACTGGTGCGTGGCAGGGATTGCCTGCCTATACTACCTAGTATTTCAATCATTATAGTGCTCATGTGCTTGCTCGTCATCATCCTATCCTGCTTATTGACAGCTGTCAGCTGCAACCAGAACTGGAATGGGAGCCAAGGCAGTAGGAACCAGGAAAGTGATTGTACCTTATCTGGTAGAGGAAACTGTGGGATACAACCATATCCATATATATGACATTTAGTTTGATATCAAATCTACTGTCTGCTTCATTTGGCCTTTTGCTCTTTCTTTCCTGAGGCATCCTCTCCAACCCCCTTGTGCTTCCTGACTTGGATTTCAGGAGACAGCACAAGGGCTATGGTCTTACCCTCTATGTTCCTTCTGGCTGCTTGTAAGAGCTGGCTGAATCTTTTCTCAGGGTTTCATAGGCCACCTCAGAGGCTAGCTCAGCTTTTTCATAGGCCACCTCAGAGGCTAGCTCAGCTTTTTCATAAGCGTCTCTGAGCTTCCTATGCACGTTGTTTGCGCGTGTCACCGTGGCCCCAAAGGACATAGGAAATATTGACAACTTCCATTCAGTGGTGAAGGCTTCACAGCGCGTCTGGGTGACATGGCCTGTCTGTGTTGGTGCCTGATGTACTCTGAGATCAGGGAAAAGATACTCATATGCAGCATCGTGACTGGGAGAAGGCATTGGTGTATCACTATCTGTGTGATAGTGAAGAACCCACGCCAAGATCCACCACCATGATTCGAGGTCATGCAAGGGATTAAAACAAAAAGATGGCAGCGTGGGCAGAGGTTTATCACTGGCTTCGGAGATAGGAAACTTGAAAAACAAATATTTGTGCCCTTCAACTTCACAAGCCGTAAAGTTGGCTGTACCCTCAAGACGAACACATTAGTTGTGATATCAGCTTCACAAGAGAAGTCTTACAGTCCGGATGTCGCGGCTGCCGCCGGAGTCATCCAGTGACTTCGCATATTCCAAGTCCATGATCAGTCCTCAACATCTATAACACAGCACATTTGCAGAGCTTAGGTCCCGATGAACCCAACCAGCAAGGTGCATGTACTCTAGTCCCACATGCAAAGCCAATGTTGCAGGTGCTTGTAAAATAGTAACAGCAAGGAGTGGCAAACCTTTCAAAGCATATTCAAGAGTTTCTAGGACATCTCCAAGCATCTGCAATTTGAAGATGGGTTCACCCTTTTCAGCAAAAACAATATGGAAGTGTTGTCTACAGACTTGAGGGCTGAGATACTTTGGTGAAGGGGCCAGAATGGTACATTGCCAATGCTAGATGTGTGTGAAAGGCGAGATGGCTCTAGGTTTGGAGTCACCTCATACAGTAAACTGCTGTCTGGTATGTTTTGGCCATGCAAAAACTGTAGCGTGTCATCCTTCTTGCTCTTGATCACGACATCTTCTGCCCAAAGAATGGTAAGAAAATATTCCTTAGCATTCTTTGTCTCACCCGATCCTTGGGTCCTTTCTATGTCTTTGAAAAGTTCTGTGAGGATAAGGTCCTTGTGTTCTCGATTCATGTCCCTCCAGGTGTCCTTGATGACAACAAGGTCATTGTCTGTGGGTTGGGATATCTTCTTATTGTAAGCCTCAAAAACTCGTGTGCCCCTGCCCCTCATTGCCTGGGCTCCAAAATCTGAGATGATGTCAATGGTTCGATCCACTGTAGGTCCTATCATGATGTTGTATTGGACTGTGCCATTAACAACTACTCGGTGTATAGTTGGATCCCAACCTAGCTGTTCGCCATGGGCAAAAGCTAAGGCACAAAACAGGTAGATGAGATCATCAGCTTCCTTGGCAGATGCACAACAAATAAGCAGTGAGGATCATCAGAAAAAAATCCGGAACAGACCGTGACAAAGTTGAACGATGCTGAAACCACCGTCAGCAAGTGGCAAGTAAACCACAAGCGAACTTCAGTGTTTTCAATGGTAACACCAAAGGCAGCGCAGCGGCAAGGGTCCTCACACATGATATTGTGAAGGCTCCAAATTATTTTTTGGTCATTCTGCAAGGCACAAGTTGGAGGCTAGTTTCAGTGAGATTATAGATGCCACTTACATCAGTGCACTCTTTCTTGCTGGAGCCTTTCTTGAACTCAAATGGCATGGCAATGTTGGCCCATGAAGCCTTCGTCTCACCCATTCCCTGCTTCTCTTCCAATAGCAGGTAAGCATCCGGGCGAGAGAAGTTGTGTCTTGCTGGCATTGGAGTTCCTGAGGGTTTTGCGACTAGGTTGAGAGTGGGCAACCCTTGCATGACTTCTGTGGCTTCACAGATGATCACATTAAAGATTGCTGAGAGACCTTCAAAGACTTCTTCCCTTCTGTGATCCTCCCTTGGTTCCTGAGGAAACAATTTCCAACCTGTTTTGGTCAAGCCTGAGGTGGATGACGCAAATAAGGAAGATTTGATAGAGGGGATGTCAATTGTGGGCAGCAACTCCAGGAGAATGGCATCCTTGAAGAATTGGAGGGTGACAATTGGGACGTATTGTAGGTCTTGTAAAACAGCCATTTTACATAGAATCAAGTTGCCTGAACCATAGAGTGCACTGGAGGTATTGCGCGAGCGCACAGTGGTATCAGGAGCAATGGGAACCGTATTAGAACTAGATTTATGGGGCATTTGCCAGTGTGGCTGGTCCATACCAATGTATTTGTGTAAGGGAGGTCAGAAAAGTATGGAAAGCCGGACAACCACACCTCCATGTGCACACTAAATTTGGGCAGAGTGCTGAGTGGGACACCGAACACTCTTCAGTGCGTCGGTTGGTTGGTCCTTGATGTTCAATACATCGGACCATGTGCCTTGCGCTCCAGTGCATCAGTCAGTCAGACCTGATGCTCAAACTAGATAATGCGCCGATACTCGGCAGAAACCTTGTTTATGATAACAGTACAGTGTGAAAAATTTGCATAGAGTCCAAGTAATTAGTACAATCAGGCAATCGGGCAAGTTGGAAAATGTTTAAGGTACAAGAGACAGAGAGCATCAGTGAACCGGAAGTTGGTCATGACCAGTCAGAACCAGTCAGGACACCCCAGCTACAGTTGGTTAGCTACTATCTGACTTCCTGATGATGCATAGTAGTGACGTGAATCAATGTCAAGGGAGAAATTTGGTAAATGTTATGCTCACATGAACCCGTTTGAATGGGCTAGTCGGGAGTGTGTCTGAGAGTGGGGGGAATCAATTTTCTGTGCATGTCGAAGGCTGGGAGGGGGCAGATGTCGTGGGTATCGAAAAGTTCAAGTTCCATTAGGGCGTCAGTGCAATGAGTGGAAACGGGCCAAGTTTCAATTGCGAAGTCACAACTAAGACCTTCATGTTCAGAGTCTGGACTGTTGATTTTAATTTATTTAGTCTGCAAATATTTTTAGGAAGAAGAAGAGATGTGCTGGAAGTCAATGTTTCCATATTGAGGTTCTGACTTCCAGACATATTGGGGGACACGGTAACAGGAGGCTTAGCCTAGTAGATCAAAGTATTAGTGTGAAAATTCATTGAAGTGAGTCAATGAAAGTATTTACATACATTGAACAACGAATGTGTCAGCTTGAACTGAGTTTTTCCAAGGTGTTGGGAACAGGTACTCAAGATTTCATCGTGTTTGTCGTGCTTGATCTGTTTTTCGAGACCAAGCAGACTTTGGATACATGCAGGGTAGTCGTTTTGGGGAAATCAGTAGACACTAAACACCGGAGCTACCAGTCGACAACTGAGTTTGACATCTTGAAATTTAGGTCCAAAGGAATTAGCAGGGTCATAGCTACCATCTGGCGTGAAGTAGTGGCAATCTGAAAGACTTTGCGCACAATAAATTCAGCATCAGCATCTCCTTTTAAAACAAGAATGTCAGCAGATTTCCCTGTATGGAACTCTGTGTGCTGGAGTACCTTAGGTGAAGCAGTATATTGAGTAAAGAAAGCAAGTGCCATCAAACGTTCACGAATGACTTCAGGAGAGATAGGTACATTTGATCGAACCTCCTTTGGCGAACCATCATGGTACCAACATCTATACACATCACCAAAACCCCCTCCGGCAACATACTGAGCATCAGCTCTGATGATATGGGATGTTAGATCTGGTGGCGGGGAGGGAATATCCACTATCAATGGTTGATTGACAATTGTACTCGGCGCAGTGGGGGACATTTCATACTGTAGCTCAGGAGACTTATGGCATGGTGTTGGTGGTGTGACGGGACGAGTGGGGGTAAATGGCTATGGATAAATATAAGCCAACAAATGGATTATCCATGGAAGAGCATACAGGTTGGGCAACAGGATCTGCTAGGTGAGTGCTGCATAATGCGGTATATCTGATGAGCATCTTTACCTGACTCTGCCAACTCCAACCAAGGTACCTGCCATACATACATCTTTTGATCATCCCCCACTGACGCCACAAATTCACCTGAGGGAGAGAAACAGACTACATGTAGATCATCTTCATGCAGTAGACACCGGCCGACAGGATGGCCAGAAATTGCATCCCAGAAATGAACGGTTCTATCCCAGGACACGCTTGTGAGGATCAATCCATCTGGAGAAAGGAAGAGCGAGTGTATCCAGTCCATATGACCTGTCCAAGGATGTCCAACTTGCTTCCCTGTGTTTGTGTTTCAACAGCGAATCATTGTCCCCCGAGCCAGAGAAGAGCCTGCTGCCATCGTGTGACCACAGTAGACACAAGATACGAGTTTCATGGCATTCCAATGGGTTAAGGATGAGTACACCACTCGAGATGTCATATATGTGAATGTCATCCAAGGTGGCACATGCGAGTTTGTACCCATTTGGAGAAAAAGAGATGGACCAGACTCTAGTACTGACTTTGATGGAGTCATTGACTCATCTTCCTTGCATGCTGTAATTAGCCACATCAGAACCATCAACCGCAATGAATTGGTCATCTGGCGAGATGGCAATCCTGGGGTACTCCACTGGGTGGGTCCATCCCTGGACAACTCTGTGTGATTTGACGGCCCACACCTTGATTCTCCCGCCCTCCTCACTGTTGATGATTTTGGTGCCATCCCATGTCATGGCGAGACTGACCACTGTGTTCTCGTGCTTCATTGATGTCCCTTCTTGCCTCCCGTTTTCTGAATTCCAGACCTTCACAGTTCTGTCAAAAGAACCTGTGACAACTTGGCGTCCGTCGGGGAGATATGCAAGGTTATTAATAGTGTCATCATGTGCAGAGATAACTAGGTGTGGTCGAGGATAATCATTCAACTGTTGTCGTACGGCATTTGACATAGAGTTGGTTTGCTGTTGTTTGTTGAATGAATGCAACCCGCATCTCACTTCAATCGACGAGCCACTGAATATCATCATGCATCAATGGCAGCTCAGACTAGTACTTACCCTCCCCTTGGCAAATATTGGTGCCATCTTGTTGATATTTGTCTATGAAGAGTGTTTCTCATGGGGTCAGTCATCAACCTTGTCCTCTCCAGTGCGTCCACCAGGTTGGATGACGACTGTCTGGCTTTAATCCTTCTCAAGATTCATGCAAGGGTGCCACACTCGCAGCTGCAGCAGATTTCCCAGGAAACCCTGTGGTTCGTGTCCATATTGACGACTCTCCTCTTGGAACAGCAGAATGGTATTCACTCAGGCACACATTCTATACTGGCAGGTCGTCCAAATCACTCTGCCTGCCATAAGCAACATTAGCTACAAGACCTACTTTTATCTTCCCTGTTGTCAAGTTAGTGAACACATACATCATCTTGGCATTTTATCCTGAGATGCTCAAATCGGTTGATGACATTTTCTGTCGGGATAATGAACCTAGTACTGTTACCAGCAAGTTTGGGCTGCAGTGGTCTGTCATCAGCAAGGCTGTGGCTGCGACAAAGAGAAACTCCCTGCTGACAGCATGCTGGCTGTTTCGGGGGATGAGGATGCAAAGCAATTCGGACAGTGGGCACAAGTGAGACGGAAATTAAAGTAAGCATGTCCTGAGATACACATGTCAATACAATCAGATGATATTAACTGAGTTCTCATGACTGGCCCCTTAACGCTATGTCACAGCATCGTCAGTTCAAAACCGCCATTTCAAAGGGTGCAAAATTGAGTTGCGATCTGTATGGTGCCACTGAGGCATACATATACTTTTTCTCTTCAGTTGCATCCATCATCTCCGGAAGTTATCCCTGACAACTGTTAATGCCATGGACTCACTCATGCACAAAAGCAGGTCATTGGGGCAGAGTTCGCTTGTGAATTCATCAATGTTCCTGAGCACTCTTTGAGTGGGATATGAATGGGAATTTTGGATAGGCTCATGGGTCGGTTATTTTTTTTTAACATTTGAACTTATTGAATCAATTCCGATGTGTCAGATTTTGGGCATGCATATACATATATGAACTGGCTATGACTCCCATCATGGTTTTCAATGCCATTTCCTGCCAATTGACGAACAAGTCAAAGGAGTACAGATCATGTCAGCTGGAACGGTCTTTGGGGCATTATACTTTTCTACTATCATGTTGATCGCCTTTTACAGTGTCACGTGCATGCAAATGTGGGTTCCCCTGCAAAGTGTATTTTCGTGACAAGGTGACTCATTCTTATTATTGGGCAGATTCTTTTATTACTGTATGTCCAGTGTGACCTCCATTTCATGATTTCTTTTGTCAGAATAAGATCGTTACACATGAAGAGCTCTGTAAGCAACTTGTGAACTCATCCAGCGTGTTGAAATAATGTGTTCCCCTTAGGTGGCAGCTCTATGGTATGCCCTCTTTTGCTTCGGTTTCCAATTATTCTTCATGCTTCTCAATAGGGTGCTCAATACAATTCATGGTGTTTTGGCTATCTCCGGCGGTTGGTGGCTTTGCATGCACATTACTGCCACCTCTCATCATTATTCATCTTATGTCTCCCGCAGCATACAAATTCATCATGGCTGGGCTAAACCCATTGTCACCATTGAATGGGATGCTGTGAGTGATTGCTTGTAAAACCCACTTTTCACTCCTCATATTATCCTCGGTGAACTCATCATAAGTTCCTTTCTTGGCGTCCCTAGAAGGCTTACCAACAAGTAGCAGCTAGAAATATTGTCTATGGTGCCCATTTATGTTTTGTGCTTGGAATGTTAGGACTCATATCATTCAGGCACTGGGCGCAGTACCTGCACAAGGCTTTTTCGTCTATCAAATCTATATCTGTTACGGTTTACGAGGGGGTACACTTTTTCTTCTACACTTTATGTTCACTCACCTTCTAGTCTCGTTCTCTCCACCATGCGTGGTTGTATTCGTAATGGAGTCGTCCTCCATTATACCAGATATGTTTTCTGATCTCTTTCCATCTCTGTCTCACACGGCGCCCCGCCCTTACCATATTTAGACTTCCTTTCTGTTCCGCCGCAGTCGCTTTATTCAGACTTCACCGCCTGCGGCATAACCTTTACTTATGACTCGTTATGACTCGTCTTGACTCATATGCTGCGCATCAAGTCACATATTTACGACTGCGGATGCTGCGCATCCTTTCTTTATTTAGAAGGGGCCTACCGTATATAAGGGCGCTCTCTCGCCCTCCTGTAATTTCCCTAAGCTAGTTCTATGCAATACCAGTGTAGTTTCTAGTGACCACCGAGTCTAGCGAGATTCCTAGATAGGTGAGAACAGCTTAGGCTTCACGTTGTCTCGAAGCTCGGCATCATTCCTCGAGAATCCCTCTATTCGTCACTCGCTCTCTCTTCTCTACGCGCGAACTCTTCTTTGTATCGCAGCACGCTACGTCACTACTACGCTGTGCGTTACAATATCTGTGTGTTTGGATCTTCATGTTTTCTCCCTACGTGCTTACAAGGTCCAGTTAGTGGAGAGAGTATCATGCCACCACTCATATGGGTAAGGAGTGTATATGCATTGCAAGTTCCAGTGTCACTTAAACCTCATTATTGAGGTTCCACTGGCAGTCTATCAACTTGGTAAGACTTCACAAACCCTCAGGAACTTAGGCCTGATAGAGCTTGTTCTGAATTCCAGTGTCAAGTATCCCGTAAGCTAACATTCGTCCCATTCATAGTAGTGATCACTGATCATTATGTTTTTAGTTTACGCAGTGAGAGCACTCTATGCCTTGAATGGGTCTGTTCATGTCTGTGCAGACACAATTTATACAAAATTATAATATGCCTCCAGTGTCCGTGTTGCTGAGGTTGATGGCACTTTTCTCATGGTAATTATTATCTATTTCTGTCCTGAATCAATGGGCTCATCATCTGGGCAGGGTCTGACGATTTCATGTCTCTCTGTCACTGCAGCGACAGATGTCTGGATTACCACTTCCCTGACAGTTTTGCTTGTCCACAAGTGGTCCACTGCTGTATTGTCTGGGTAAGCAGACAATGCCTGCATGGATAATCCATCTGAGTTTTGATTCTCAAGTATGGGGCACATTTTGCACCGGCTCACTGTGTTTGCCCTCTTGACCCTCATTTTGGTCTGTGTCGTTCCTCAATGGCACGCTCGCCAGCATTTTTTTTTCAATCCTGACATGAACATTGTCGCTGCATCTCTATCTGCACAACTTAATCTACACTGTGTTTGGTGTTCCAATTTGCTCAATCTACTGTAACATAGTCCTCGTCAATTTGAATGCTAGAAAGTACATTCAAGGTGACATGACATCACAAAGTAATTCATGGAGGACTGGTGGTTCCAGTACCTGTGAAGAGGGCAGTGAGACAAAGTTGATACATGCATTAGGTGCATTTTTATGGCCCAGGTAGATTGAAACCAGATGATCAACAATCATCCTCGCAGAACATTTGGAACCTGATAGAGACGTAATGTCTCCAGATGCTAATCATAATCAGTCAATGGTATCAGCCATGGTCTGACCTAGATGGCATAGTGTGCTCACTGGCCCTTTCTCTTTTCCACACATACTAGAGTAACTTTAGAGAAGACTGGACTCGATTCTTCTACGTGCGACTTTGAGCAGTGGGATATGTCATAGGCATCGTTCGTCGGTCCTTGGATTGTCCTGGTTGGCGATTCTTGCCGGTGAGTGTGATCCCTCTGGTCTTGATGTTGCTAGATGCAGGGCCCATGAGGGATAACATCTCGCTGAGCCTACATCGGGTGTTTCTGTCACTACTCCCTCTTTGCCACTTGTAACAAGTGCTGCTTCGGACATGCCCTCCTGACAAACCTGATATTATTTAATAACTGGACAAGTTGGTCCGTTGGGTAGGGTTTGAATCTCTTGTGAACCCCTTTTTCACTTGTGGACAATTCGGTCTTTGAGCTGGCTGCCGAAGCGTTTTTGGCACAAGTATCGTGGCTGGTCAGAGACACTGCAGACAGTGAGTCGCCCTTCGGTTGAAGGGATACATTGGACGCTGATACAAATGCTTTTTGCAGCTCGAGCCTCGAATTGATTGGTGCACAAAAGGCAGAGCAAGGCCTTTCTTCAGGGTGCTGAGGTTGTAAATGAAATCAAGGACTGACTCAGATGTATCTCATGAGAGATCTATCACAGTGCATGTATATCGTTGCACAGCTCGTGATTATCTCAAGCTGTTTACATCAATGCTTCTAGCAATGTTTGACGTGAAACCAGTACGCCAACTTTGACAGGCATGGACGTTTCACCAGGCATGTGTTCCACTGTACCTCCGTCTGAACATGTCATACTTAGATGCAGTGATTGATCGCTGTCATGTCGCTGGAATGAGCACTTGTCATGATGAATGAGACTGATGATTGGTGAGAATGGACGATCAGCTGATTCAGCAGTGAAGATGGGATGCAACATCCTTGAAAGTTGTTCAAACATGCTGTGCACTTGAGACCAAAATGCCATTCATTTCTCTAATGACATGCAATGTTCTCAGAGATATATGTGGGTATGAGATATCCGAGATGTATAGCATGCTTGCAAGAGAGACAGATATAGAGCCCACGTGATATTGTATGGTTGTTGAGAACCTTGGTTTGTAGCACATCAGGAATCAGGAGGAATGAACATGGAAAATAAAAAAAACATTCCCAAAGAGGCACCGAGTGCAAGTCCCCCTTTACCAGATATGCGTTTCGAGTAAGAGGTCATTGTCACCTTCCATGCCAATGCAAGCCTTGAGGAAAGCATCGAGCGCGTTGTGCTGTCTGCCGAGACTGTTGATGATGTCCGTGCCAGGCTTGACCAGGGATGCTTTACACATGTAGGACAAGAGTGACAACACTGGGCAGAGGGGTGCAAACTTGGCATGACTGGCAGAGAGGTCACGGGTACTTGACACAAGTAAGCAGTTCGGCGAGAATCGACAAGTCCAAGATGAGTGGGGTCGCCAACAGAGAATCCTGCACACAGAAAACCATGAGAAAAGCATAATGTGTAGTGAGGTGTACGTACCTCGCACTCATGAAGATGTTGATGATCTGCCTACCACCGCAAAAAATCTCAGAGTAGTACAGTGACTCCAAAAACCCTTTCCATACTAACCTGGATGGTGGTGCGCGAAGCGCACCACCAAGCACTGTGGGAATCATGCTTAGCCTTGGTGGGGTCATAAATAGTA
>JBBPJO010000044.1:0-47066 GCA_038088815.1 Boletus nobilissimus | reverse complement strand
CCTCGAGGAGATTGTGAGTGCCATTATTGTTGAATACGGTGTTTTCATGCTAACGTGAGATGGGAAGTACAAAAAACAGTACGACGTGCTATATAGTTGTAGTGACATGTCGCCCTCACAGGCCACCAGCCCAAAAATCACCAAATCACGATTGCTCAACACACTTGTCCAGATCTCGTCGGACGAAGACAGTGATGCAGAGCCATCAGGAGGCTCTGAAGGCTGGCGCGACCCCACCAAGCCATGGCTACAAGGCTTCCACGAGTACCTCCAAATGCGTGAAAACATGGGTACTTTGTCCATTGTGGAGTGGTGGGGATTAAACGCAGCACGTTATCCGGTCTGGGCATCCCTCGCACGCGACCACCTATCCATCATGGCAAGTTCAGTTTCATCTGAGCACGCATTCTCTTCGGCCGGTATCACAATCAGCAAGCGACGGAACTGCCTGAAGGCCGACATCGTTGAAGCCCTACAGTGCATGAAGAGCCTGGCAAATAAAAATCTATTGTTCCGTGAAGATTCGGCTTTTGTTGACGCACACGAAGGGACTGCTATGGGTGGCAATACTCAAGACTATGATGATGGGCTCGAAGATTTGGTTGGTGATGGATCAGAGGGACTTGAGATTGTCGGAAGTGATGTTGATGATGTTGATGATGACGACGATGTATTTGTCCCCTTCATGGACCTCTAGTACTGACCTTGTCATGGTAGACTACCTAGTACTTACATCAAATCCAATGTCCTATGGTACTGTAGTAAGCCGTGGCCCAAGCCGAGCCTGAGCCAGCATATACGGCTTAGACGGCTTCAGGCCCGGCCTAGAAAATCCTAGGCCTAGAGCCTTACAAGGCCGGGCCTAAGCCCTGGCTTTCAGGCCGAGCCAGGCCCGAACAACACTAGCACCAGCTAAGGATGGTACATTCTTGTCTGTTCCCTACCAAACCTATCTGATTTGCATACAGAGATGCCTGTTGATGTATTGTCTGAGCCTGAGGGTGATTCTATGGCCCTCATTTGTTCCTGCCCTAACTGTAATGCACAGCATAGCGTGCTGTAATACTAAGACACTAAGCTCAAACAAGGATGAAGGAAGAACAAGGATACAAGTGAAGTATATAGTCTGAGTGCCGAGCTTTGAGACGATGCGAAGCCTAAGCAGTCTCACCTATTCAGGTACGAACTTAAGTGCTCACTGAACTCAGTGGTTACTAGAAGTTATGCTGGTATTGCATAGAACTAGCTTAGGGAAAATACAGGAGGGCGAGAGAGCACCCTTATATATGGTAGGCCCCTTCTAAATGAGGAAATGGTGTGCAGCACCTCTAGTCGTAATGAGTCACAAATCTATGACTCGATGTGCAGCATAAGAGTCAGTATGAGTCATGAAGAGTCATGATGTGTCAGAAACATAAAGGCTATGCCACAGGCAATGAAGTCTGAATAAGGTGACTGCGGTGGAAACAGAAAGGAAGTCTGAATATAGGTACAGGCAGGGCGCCATGTGAGACAGAAATAGAGAAGAATTGGGTGTTGAAGCAACAGGTATATGGTAGAGGAATACCTGACACTCACCAAGGGTTAGAGGTTGTTGCTGCAAGCGATGGTTGTGGTAAGAACACAAGATGTTATTCAAACTCAGATGACTGAGTTCTAACTTATATACTACATGGAGCATGTGACTATTTCCATATAAGGTAAACTACACTACTACTAGTAAGTAATATAAGTAGCGTTGAGAGCTACTACATGATGCTTGATCAACATTAGGAGACATATCTGGTATAATGGAGGACGACTCCATTACGAATACAACCGCATATGGTGGGAGAACAAGACTAAGAGTCAAGTGAATGAATAAGCAAGTGAAGAAGTGTACCCCCTTGGTAAACCATAACATTACCCCCCTCCTATGGTTGAAGCACCTATGAGACCTCTAATCCATGTCTCCCTTGTTGACCTTGTAGTCCGTCAGGTCGTAGTTGTCAAGAGGATTACATTGGGTTGGGCAAAACTCTTCTGAGTGTCCCAACTCTCCACATAGTTGACAGCAACGGCGAGGGCAATAGGCCTATATGTGCCTCGGAGCAGTCATGTGACAAAAGGGACACTCATAGCGCCCGCAATCTGCATGAAGATGGCCCCGCTGGCCACAGATGAAGCAGCAGCTGAGGGTTGGGCGAGAGGGAGTGGATGGTATCAACGGAATAGCGTCTATATCGATGGGTCGGGAGGAACACCCTGGCGAGGGCAAGGGTGTTGCCATGAAGTCCTTGTTATAATGATGGGAGGTGGGGAATAGAGTTGCCTGTCTTGGCTTTCCTTGATATCCCTCAGGACGTTTGCCCACAGCTTGTGCTGAGGAGCTGGGCAGTCCGAACGAAACTGTTGCGCCACCTTGTTTGAATTTAAGAGGATGATGGGAGGGTGTTGGAGTGGTGGGATGTTCTCAAGTGGGAAATACATGCTCGGCCTCTGGGGTAGGGGTCCCTCATCCGAGGAGGGGTACAGTAGCAAGGAAAGCAAGGATGTCAGGGTGGTCTGCAGGGAGAGTGGCAAGAGATCTGGGAACAGTATTGCCACTAAATCCTAAAGCAGCGCCAGAACTTCTGGCTCCAGAATGGTCGCTAACTGTGGGAGGGTTTGGAGGTGGGACAGGCAATAGTGCTGTGGATGTGGAGTTGGTGGTCGAGGGGAAGCTGGGGGTCATCATCCCAGACAGCTCACCTTGGGTTTCTGGCCCAGGTATTGCTGTCCCAGGGATGATCTGGGTTGTCGTCCAGGTAGTAAGTTCGTAAATGGGTGGGGAGAGTGTTGACAATGGGTTGCAAAACATGTATGAACAAGGGGGTATGTACCACAGTGAGGACATCGGAGAACCCATGGTCATGGAAGGCATCAAGGATGGCATCTCTAGAGGCATGGATTGCCTGTTCCATGGCAGCAGCGTAGACAGGCAGGTTGGGCGTGGAGTGTCCGTCCGGTGGTGTACATATGAAAGATGATTCCCAAAGATTGGAGAATTGGGCTGTCTCTATAAGAGGGTAGGCATGATAAGGCACGGGCAATAGTGGGGTTCTCCAACGCAAAAGCAAAGAGGATTCGACGGGAGCTGTCTGGGAGATGGTGAATGTGGACTGGTAGTTGGAAGGGTACTGCATTAAGCGACGAAGAGGATATCAAGAGTTTGGTAGGAATGGTGACAACAACAGAGGAGCTAGGGCTCAACTCAAAAGCAAGTGAGGAATTGAGGGTTTAAGGAGGGAAGGCAATCAGATTCCTGGCCTTATATTCATTCAAGAGGTCCACAGCATGTCCTAGATTGGACTCAGGTTCCCAGGTATTTTTGGAGGATGGGTATCCTTTCCACGAGACTAGATAGTGGCAGCATTGAGCAGAGCCCTGATGGGCTAAGATCTGTTCAATTTCAAATTCCTCTTTCCTGTCTATTATGTCTGGCAGAAGCAGAATGAAGTTTGGTCCGTGTTTGGTGGTTTCCCTATAGGGAGTCAAAAGTGATGTGTGGAAGGCATTGTGGATTTTCTACCTTCTAGGCAATTGGAGTTTATATGAGACAGGAGAGATGACCTGTGAGATTTCAAATGGTCCCTTGCATCAAGGGGCTAGTTTTCAAGCGGGGTAGCAGAGTCTCAGGTTACGGCCCTTGAGCCATACCTTATCTCCGACTTTCCATGGTTTGAATTTGGACGTGACTCGTTCACGCATGTATCGTTGTGCCTTTTCATGGGCAGCAGTGGCTTCCTTGCGAGCCTCCTCAAGGTCTCCAAGGTGTTTCTCTAGGGCGGGAAGGAAGGTGGTGGTTCCAATCGATGGGTAAGCCCTTGGCTCATACCCAAATATCAAGCTAAATGGGGTGTTTCCCATTATGGAATGGACAGAAGAGTTGTGACAGAATTCTGCCATTGGCAATAGGTCTGACCATCGGGTGGCGTCTCCCTGGCAAAAGATCTGAGGATAGGTTTCCAATTCCTGATTGATGCGTTCCGTCTCTCCATCAGTCTGTGGGTGGTAGGCGGAAGAGAGGAGTGGATCATACTTAAGGAGCCTCGCCAGTTCTAGAGTGAAGGCAAAGGCAAACTGTGGTCTGCAGTCCGAGATAACCTTATCGTGGAGTCCAAAGTGGGGAAAGACTTTTTCAAAGAAGAGCTGCACCACGCCCTCAGCATCCACACTCTTGTGAGTTGGGGTGAAAATTACCCCCTTAGTAAGGCCATGGTTGACCATGACCATAACCAAATCAAAACCATGTGACGGTGGCAAGTCCGTGATGAGATCGACCGACAAACATTGGAAAGAACAGGAGGAGGCGACCGGAAGAGGGGTAAGAGGCAGGATAGTGGGATGGGTGTTGACTTTGTTGGCCTGGCAAGTTGCGCAGCCCTGGATGAAGTGACACACAAAGGAGGTGAGTCCAGGCCACCAATAGTCATGCTGTACCTGATTAACAGTTCGGTAGTAACCACCATGACCACCTGTAGGCGAGTCATGGATCACGTGGAGGAGGTCATTCCGGTGAGCCTCGGGGATGTAGGCTCTGTCCTTAAAATAGAGTATGCCATCATCATATCACCAATCATGAATAGAAGAACAAGGGATTCCTGAGGTACCCTCGTGGAGCTGGCAAAGCTGACTGATGACAAAGTCATCGTGGGTGGTTGACTGCTCAATAGCAGTCTGGAGGTCAGTGTCAATGCCTTTTGAAAATAGCTCTCCTGGGAGCAGCATGACTTTAGTGTTGTTGGCTGACGTGTCCAATGTGTCTTTCCTGGAGAGAGCATCCACTGGGGCCATGTTATTCCTGGGTACATGTTGGAACAGGAGGTCTTAGTCCTGTAGCGTTAGCAGCCATCTAGCTTGTCGCCTAGATAGCTTTTGGAGGTCCTTAAAGTAGCACAGATTTTTGTGGTCTGTGAGCACATTTACAGGCTGGTTGGTTCCAGTTAGGTAGTGTCACCATTCTTCTAGCACGCATATAACCGCCAGAAGTTCTCTGTTGTATATGTCATAGTTACGTTCCGCTGGTGAGAACATGCTGGAAATGTAGCAGCAAGGGTGTAGGTCGCCATTGGCATCCTTCTGCATCAAAACTCCTCCAGAGGCCATTAGAGATGCATCAGTCATAACAAAAAAATGGCTTGGAGGTATCTGGCATCATTAGTACAGGTTTAGAAGTGAAGGCCTTTTGGAGGAGGTTGAAAGCCTTCTGTTACTCGTGTGTCCAGGACCACGGCTGCCCTTTCTTTGTTAAATCCAAGATCGGCCTAGCGATTCCTGAGAAGTTTGGAATAAACTTGTGGTAAAAGTTGCAGAACCCTATAAATGAGTGGACTGCGCGAACCGACGTTGGTGGTTCCCAGGAAGAGATTGCCAAAACATTGGTAGGGTCCATCGCGATGATACCCTCTTTAATGACCATCCTGAGGAACTCAATCTCGGATGCATTGAAAGTACATTTTTCTAGTTTGAGGCCGAGATGGTTTTCTCATAACCATTCTAGAACTTGCCTTGTTCATTGGTGATGTTCGTTAAGATCCCTAGAATGGATGAAGATATCATCCATGTAGATGATCAACCATCCTTCCGCCACCATATCCTTGAAAATGAAGTCCATGAACAACTGAAAAGTTGCAGGACTGTTGCACAGGCTGAAAAACATGACGAGAGCCTCGAAGAGGGCGAAGGATGTAATGAATGCCGCCTTCCAGGCATCTTTAGTCTTGGTCCAAACATTATTATAGCCCCATTGAATGTCCATCTTGGTGAAATAACGAGATCCCTTGAGCTGATCCATCAAGGTTCCAATGAGTGGGAGAGGGTAAGTGTTCTTGATGGTATGCTCATTGAGATAGTGGTAGTCTTTGCAAGGGTGAAGATTGCCGTCCTTCTTCGAGACAAAGAAGAAGGGTGATGCCATAGGGGAGTTTGATGGGTGAATACGTCTGGCTTTCAAGTGTTCATCAATGAAATCTTTACATGCCTCTCGCTCCTTGGGATTGAGCAGGTAGGCCTTGGCAACCTTGGGTTGGAAAGAGTCATCTAGATCTATGCTGTGATCAAATGACTGGTAGGGCAGAAGGGGACCATCGTCCTTTTTCTGGAAGACATCCTCAAAATCTTGGAAGTCCTGCGGGAGTTCTGTCTTGTTCTTCTTCGCGTCTTGTGTGAGAGAAGTCAAAATCGTAGTTTTCTTAATAGAGGGTCCAGCTGGCTCTTCATCATCCTCCTCGCATTCTATGAGCCCCAGTATCTCCTCCCACTGCATGGTCGGTTCCACATCAGGTACCTTCAGATGAACCTCATTGGTCCTTGCTGTGAGTAACTGATCAACATTTTGCTTTCACCACAGAGCTCATCGTCGCCGTATTTTGTTCATCTGGCATTTCCTATTGAAGACATTGATAGTATGGGCCTTGGCTACGACATCTTCTCATTCCCTCGTTTGTTTCTATATGGTTGGTTCCATATCACAAATACGAATGGTTCCTGTACTCCACTTAATCTCCAGATCGTGATCTTGGAGCCATGGGAGCCCTAGGATGATCTTGTCCTTGCCACAGTCAATAACAAGGAAGTCTCGGAGTTCAGTGGTCTCTCCGAGCTGCATTAGCACCGATGCCTTTTTTCGTATCAGGCTGTTTTTATTGGGTGATCCGTCAACGTTGCTCGCTTGCAGGGGAGTCTTGAGTCGTGTAGTGGGTATGTCGCATGCCACTACCATAGCGTAGTTGATAAAACAACTGGTTGCCCCAGAGTCAATAAGGGCTTTCATGTCAATGCTTTTGAATGCAGTGCAGTCAGGAGGATAGAGAGTAACAGGCATAGTGATCAATTGCAAGTTACTTCCTGACACAAACACTGGAGAACATCTATGAGAAATATTGTAGGCAGGGTATGCCATTGACCCATTCCTGCCTTTCAAAAACCCTGGTTGGTTCCAGGTGTTCTGGGATGCTGGTTGGTTCCAGTCTGTATTGCACTTGCCTATTCGCAGAAACCGGAAACACTCCATATACGGTTGGGCAGGTCAGTTCCTGCTCCAGGCCACGTGTTCTGGTCAGTTCCAGATATCTCACATGCCTCTGTCTCTTCTCTCACTGCTCTTACCACCTTGATTCCATGTTTGACTGTGTTTCTCGTGTCGGTCTCTTGAGAAGAAGGTCGTGGTCCAAGCCCCATCCCTTGACCCTTGGGAGTAGCTGCATTGACTGGACGTATATGTCATTGGGGTACGTGCCTGGTGGTTGTTCCAGGACTTCCTCTGGGGTGGTCATCCAGAGGTCCGCCGGCATGATAGCGGAAAATCTATTGTTCCATGGTCCAGACTGTACAGCCCTGGCTCATGGTGCTGCCCTGGTTGCTTTTTTTTGGCACTCTTGGTAAGTGGCTGTTCTTACCTCAGCCATGGTTTGGTAGCCTTCCTTCTCGTCCGCAGACAAGCTGCCCTCCCCGAAAGCAGTTTTGAGGATCTTAATCGTGGCGCCTTTCTCAGTGCTACCCATTCCTTCTAGGTAAGCCGAGAGTTCATCATCCTCCTCCATGGTGGTGGTGGTTTGTGCCTGTCATTGCGGGACTTTGTAAGTAGGATGTGTGGTGTGTCCAGAGGATGTGGTTGGGTGGGGACATGAGGTCCAGTTGGTTCTGGATCTGGTGTGGTTGGAGGACCTACAGCCAACCTTGTGACAGATAAAGCATTTGTTGCTCTGCATATACTCAGCACACTGAGTCGGCAATAGACATACAGCATCTACATCCATTGCATACTGTAACACACAGCGTAGTAGTGACATAGTGTGCTGCGATACAAAGAAGAGTTCGCACGTAGAGAAGGGAGAGCAAGTGACGAGTAGAGGAATCCTCGAGGAGCGATGCCGAGCTTCGAGACGACGCGAAGCCTAAGCTGGTCTCACCTATCTAGGAATCTTGCTGGACTCGGTGGTCACTAGAAACTACACTGATATTGCATAGAACTAGCTTAGGGAAATTACAGGAGTGCGAGAGAGTGCCCTTATATACGGTAGGCCCCTTCTAAATAAGGAAAGGATGCGCAGCATCCACAGCAACTAAAGTATGACTCAGTGCGCAGCAAGAGAGTCAGTACGAGTCATAAAGAGTCATGAAGAGTCATGATGAGATATAAATAGAAAGGCTATGCCGCAGGCGGTGAAGTCTGAATAAGGCAACTGCGGCGGAAACAGAAGGAAGTCTAAGTAGGGATATAGGTGGGGCGCCATGTGAGACAGAAGGAGAGAGAGATCGGGAACATATCTGGTATAATGGAGGACGACTCCATTATGAATACAACTGCATACAGTGGAGAGAACGAGACTAGAAGTCGAGTGAACGGAAAAGCGTAATAGAAAAAGTGTACCCCCTCGTAAACCATAACACATATGGGTCTCGGTGCGAATCAGAAGAGGGTGCTAGGATATGAGGAACACCCTTTCATAAAGCTTCTATCCTCCGCAGCTGTTGGGAGATTATCCATTCCTTGTAGATGTTAGGGATCTTATCGCAGGAAAGGATCATGACTGCGAGTTTGGGACTAAGACTGTGGATGAACCACTCCACGAGAGCATGTTTGTCGGTGATTCCAGACTTCTCGGCGAGAAGCTGGAACTGAGAAGTGTATGTGGTGAATCCATCGCTCCATATTCCATCAGAATCTTTTCTGGCATTCTCGCGAAGTTTGGAGAGGTCAATCCTTGCCTTAGCGGCTACGTCGTAGGGGGAGAAAGCAGTCTCGAATGCCTGTCTAATCTGCATGAAGGTCTTTTCTTTGTTCAGTATCTGGGCATTGCCTAGTTTCATAAGCCATCCTTCAGTGAAGGTCTTTCCATGGCCCTTACTAATCTTATTCAGAAAAGTAAGGCATCTGGTCGTATATGTGAAAAGCTTGTCATTGATAGTGAAGTAGGCTTCCATCGAGAGGAGCCATCTATTAGTGTCCTCTGCCTCCCTGGAGAAGTCCTTGGGAAGGCCGGCCTTTATTTCTGAAACCACATTATTGTCTTCTGGAGCCGGGTCAAAGTCTGGGGATGTTGCCTCAGTCAGTTCCAGGTCAACATTGTGGAAAACTACAGGGACTTCCTCGTCAGGGGGGATCGGTGATCTGGGTGGGGTCAGAGTAGAGGGGCAGGGGGGAATGGCAGCTAATTCAGAGGTAGAGGGAAGGTAGTTGGGGTTCCAACCTTGGCTCCTGTTGACTTCCACGAGAGCATTCTGTCATTCTCTGTACACTGCGATATTCTCCGGGGAGGAGTACCTATCAGGTAATGGGAGATGGAAAGGGTGCTCATTGGGGAGGGGGTGAAGTCTTGGGAGGGAAGAGGAGGAACGGAAAGAAGACACGGTGGGATCTTCAGGGGGAGAGTCAGAATTGGAGGGTACTCTGAATCTGCCAGGACGGGATATGATGGGTGTGGGGAGTGTCCTCTACATGAGAGTGGGGACGGGGGGAGAAGCTAGTTCTTTTGTAATGCACAGCATAGTGTGCTGCAATACTAAGATACTAGGCTCAAGTGAGGACAAAGAAAGACCAAGGATATGAGTGAAGTGTGTAGTCCAAGTGCCGAGCTTTGGGACGACGCGAAGCCTAAGCCTTCTCATCTATTCAGGTATGAACTAAGCGCTCACTGAACTCGGTGGTCACTGGAAACAATGCTGGTATTGCGTAGAACTAGCTTATGGAAAATACAGGAGGGCGAGAGAGCACCCTTATATATGGTAGGCCCCTTCTAAATGAGGAAATGGTGTGCAGCACCTCTAGTTGTAATGAGTCACAAATCTATGACTCAATGCGCAGCATAAGAGTCAGTATGAGTCATGAAGAGTCATGATGTATCAGAAACATAAAGGCTATGCCACAGGTGATGAAGTCTGAATAAGGTGACTGCAGTGGAAACAGAAAGGAAGTCTGAATATAGGTACAGGTGGGGTGCTGTGTGAGACAGAAATAGAGAAGAATCAGGAGACATATCTAGTATAATGGAGAATGACTCCATTATGAATACAACCATGTATGGTGGGAGAACAAGACTAAGAGCCGAGTGAACGAAAAAGCAAGTGAAAAAGTGTACCCCCTCGGTAAACCATAACACATGGAGTCAGGATCCTTCCTCCTGATGCGTTCCAATTGCTTAGGGGATGGCCACATGAGTAATTGCCCTGCGAACATCAGTCCATGGATCCATGTCATGTACAGCTCAGTCTTGTGTACAGCTCAGTCTCATCATTATCAACCCACTCATTGTAACGCACAGCGTAGTAGTGACGTAGCGTGCTACGATACAAAGAAGAGTTCACGCATAAGGAAGGGAGAGCGAGTGATGAGTAGAGGGATCCTCGAGGAACGATGCCGAGCTTCGAGATGACGCGAAGCCTAAGCTGGTCTCACCTATCTAGGAATCTCGCTAGACTTGGTGGTCACTAGAAACTACACTGATATTGCGTAGAACTAGCTTAGAGAGATTACAGGAGGGCGAGAGAGCGCCCTTATATATGGTAGGCCCCTTCTAGATAAGGAAAGGATGCACAGCATCCACAGTAACTAAAGTATGACTTGATGTGCAGCATATGAGTCGTAATGAGTCATGAAGAGTCATGACGAGTTATAAATGGAAAGGCTATGCCGCAGGCGGTGAAGTCTGAATAAGGCGACTGTGGCGGAAACAGAAGGAAGTCTAAATAGGGATATAGGCGGGGCGCCATGTGAGACAAAGAGAGAAACGGATCGGGAACATATCTGGTATAATGGAGGATGACTCCATTACAAATACAACCGCGTACGGTGAAGAGAGTGAGACTAGAGGTCGAGTGAACGAAAAGTGTAAAGGAAAAAGTGTACCCCCTCGTAAACCGTAACACTCATACATGCCACCAGCTCTGTCAAATCAATCGTTGGTTGAGTCGTGGGGAGGGTCCATCCATCGAGAAGTTGTCCTACCTGAAGTCAATGGTATAGTCCACTCCTCCTAGAACACAGTCGTAATGGACAAGGCGAGTTAGCTCATCATTGGAGCCATACAGGATGACCCTTTTGAAGTTTTGCCATGACATGTAGGTCACTTGGAATAGATTCCCATAAACATTGTGGAGAAGTGAGAGACGATATACCAACCATAGCTGTATAGCATGGCTCAGATCCAGAATGGACATCTAGGAAGGGCTTACCCATTCCAACATTCGGACCTTTACAAGAATGTTGTCACCCATCATCCCATCCATGGCCTCCATAGTGTTACTCCTTCTCTTTGGGAACACGTACCTGGGTATACTCCTTTGCATGTCGTCAAATGCTGTCTTTCATATTGTGCATTCCATGTAGGAGAGGTCACCTTCGCTTTGCGCTAGAAGATCGTGAGCACCTGACAGATCTGGAACGTACAGTATTGAGTGACATCATCGCTCAGGCATGGTAGGTTGTATGCGAGCGAGGGATTGATCTGGAAGCATGGAGATGGCACTGATGGCAGATGTGGAGGAGACCACCAATCGCTCGCAGGAATAGGTACTGTGAAGGCGGTTGGGGTGGACCTGGACCATGGGCATGCTCACATCCATGTCGCTGGTCGCCATATTGATATCTGTGGATGGCTCGTCCATACCGTCCTCCATGTCTCTGGTAGCAATCTTGTCAGAAACCTCCCTCTCATCCTCCTCATCCTCACCATTGTCCTCACCATTGTCCCCCATGTCAACATCCATGTCCTGCATGTGTGTGAGACTCAGCGGTGGTACAAGGACAAAGGCAGTGGTACCATGGTTGTATCATGAGAAAATCTCTCCTCAAGGACCCTGACCAAGATGTCCAATTGGGAGGACATGAAGACATTGTCAACATACCACCCCACATTGCGTACCCGTGGAATGTAGGTGATCAGCTCCTGCTGGGTTGCCCTGCGGGAGGAACCCCTTCGAAACTATCCTCATGGATTGCCCTGTACCCAGGGCACTCTCAGGTACACTGCAGATGTGGCTTTCTGCATCTCCCATGCCTGGCGCATGTTGGGCCCTCTCTAGGCCATAGAGGTGTTCCAGAAGCATGTGACAGACAGCCTGGCTCCACATTGCATGTTTGGATACATACATCAAAGCCCCTCAATCTCCTGGCCTTTGCATTACCCTTTGCCATGGCTGTGATGGTTGTGCAAGGGGAATGATGACATATTGAGAACTGTTTATATGGGTCATGACCCATGGATCTGCGGATCTCTTGCTATGGCGGTCCATGGTGATTCATTCATTCAGCAATCACCATGGTATATAGCGCTCTATCATTACAAGATCCATATGGGGGGGTGGACAAGCCATTGACAAGCCATTGCCGAGTGGCAGAAGAATGGAAGAGAAGGCCTCATGGCTGACATGTGTGTCTGGCCAATGTTCCACAGGATGCATCCATGTAGTAGATATCTACTTTGTCCTTGGGGTTGTGGGGTGTACCATGGTCATCAAATTCTCTAATATGGGTGATGGGCAGTGGAGGAGTGGCAGATGAGCAGCAGTGAGCAGTAGATGGTTGCCAAGTGTTTGCCAAGTAGTGAAAGAACGGAAATGAAGGCCTCAAGGCAGACACATGGGAATATGTGAACTAGGGAGGTACACCAAGTGCAGACCTGTAATAGATACATACATTATTCCCACGGTTGGTGGGGTGCGCCATGGCCATGGGACTCCCTGAAGGAGCTGACAGGGAGTTGAGGAGTGGTGGCCGAGCTGTTGCCAAGCAGTTTATGAACAATAAGGAACCACCACATGTCATGTCATCCTTTGGAATACTATCTAAATGTGGATGCCATGTTGCAATCACTGATCTAGATAGTTGCCTATATAATACAATAGACATGGCACTGATATACAGTAGTGGAAGGTGTGCACTTCCTTTCTGTCTCATCGCACTATCCCCATGTCTTCATGGAAGAATCTGGAAACATCCTGCAATCAAGCAAGCTTCCACAGGGGTCGCTATTCCCGATTACAGAGGTGGATATGAAGTTGCTCATGATGGACGTAAGGACAGAGTACACCATCGTCACCAGGCCGAAGCTCACCATCAAGCGATATGAGGAGGAGCGTCACACTCAGAATATCCTCACACCTTTCCCACCACGCTATGAGAACCTTGTCTGGTGATTCCTCTATCGCAGCGACATCTTCCGCAGACTGGTATGCACACCACATGACAACATGGAATGGACAGGGGATCATTGGGAGGTGCTTTGTAACAATGCCACATATCATGAGGATGTCCTCCAATTCTGCACGCCAGCATTTTGAGAGGCTGCCATCATGGCAGAAAGAGGCGACAATGTCAACATTATGTTTTTCAACATCTATATGGCAGAGGATTACTGGGTCAGGAGACACAAGCCTGCGGCCATGTCCTGATGGCAGCACCATAGGCCAGACATCAATCTTCGCACTGTAGATGTGTTCAGCCTCGGTAGGTGCTATGACCCTGCCTGATGCTCATCTGACTGTATCCGGACCCCAGATTAAATGGTAAACAAAGCCAGATATGGAATGGATTGGGACGGGGAGTGGAACCGTTGGAATATGCATATGGTCAAGGATGCCAGTTGGGATAACATCATCCACAGCACCAAGTGCATCTTCAAAGAATGGTTCGACCATCCATATGCCATTCACGATGACAGTGAGCGAATCTACTGTGGGGGTATATCCAGCACCTTGGCACCATGGTACTATAGCTGACACCATGTATATGACAGATGTTCTGGCACACCTGTGCATGTTGCCTGTGGGTGATGACGGCGATGACAACGAGGGTGGGGCTGGCGAGAGTAGTGGCGCCAACCATGGCCATGCGCAGGGTGCTTTGGCACCCTCCTTGGATGTGGATTGGGATCTAGGTGATAGCAATGATGACATGTCTGGTGAGGATGAGTAGTTAGTGGTTACTACTCTATCACCATATGTGCCAATCCCCTCATGTCATGTATGTACATTGAAATCAATTGTGTAGGCCCACATTCATATGTGGTCATCAAATGTGCAAGCGACACAACGTGGTCGTAGTGGTACATGTATGCACAGGTCGATTACATGGAAGCTTCCCCTCATCTTACATGATGCATCTGAATGGATTTATGAATGCATGGATCAGATTGCGGCAGAGAACCAAAGGTGTTGAGATGCAGCTAGCCCCATCCTGGAGATCCTTGTTATTTGCCATGTCCAGTGTCCAGTTCACGTGAAGTCAATGGCATGCATTCATCAACTACAGAGGATACACAAGTATGATGAAAGGTGTGGGAATTGAGCTTGGTATGGTGATGGCCATTACTCTGCGAGATTGAAGGCAATCTCGCTAATGTTGACCCTCCATCCAGGGTCCCTCCAATCCCCTTTGCACATCTCTGCATATGTGTCCATTACCTCGAGAAAGCTCATCACCATTTCCAAGACCTGACATGCCTGGATTTTGTCTGCCTGCATCTCCACCTTCATGGCACTGGTGTCTGCAATCTGCATGACATTCTCACCATCTTCCAGCATCGCCTGGCTTACCATCTCGATGATGGAGTACATCCAAATGAGTGATCATGAATAGAATTCTGTCTGTTCATTGTTTAGTGCAAGTCAGAATGACAGGTGACAGAGGCACACACTACAGGAGAGGGCTAAGTCAGGAATGGCCATGGCCATCCTATATACATTTTGCAGCATGCCTGGGTATATTGCATTCATTGCCTGTGACCATGGATCCCATCTTGATCTATCCTGGGGTCAAATATGATTGCGAATTCAGTCAGATGCATTGTGTTGTATGTATACATGTGACCTCCCAACATGATACTAGGCCTGGGCGTGTATACCATGTGGTTGATGCCTGGAGGTTGGATCCTCGAGGGGGGTCAGTGGGTGCGTAATATGGGCCGTGCAAGTGAGCTGTACTTACAAGATTGCACCATGCTTGAGGAGGATGGTACTGATGTTGATGCCCTTGTCATATGTCTTGGAGGCCAGGGGGGTGTTGTAGAACTTGGTCCATGCCTGCAGGACCCCTGCCTGATCGTGGTCGTTGACTCCATGAGGGGTGAGGTACCCCCACAGCTTGGTGCCCACATGAACATACAAGAAGGTGAGCTGTCCCCCTCCATCATGATGCAGGTATGTCAGGAATCTGCCGTGCGTGAATACATCCCATCCATTACTGCGCCAGCTGTGAATTGGATTAGCTGTGGGCCTCTGCCCTTTAGCTCGATCACTGTCTGCCCAGACATTGTGGAAAGGCCATACGACTCCCTTGGAGTGGTCATGAGTGCATGCTGGTCATCCAGGATCATGCTGTTTGTTGTCAGTACATATGATGTGGTGTGATGTGATGTAACGCATACTGGAGAAGTGACGGGACCTCTGGGGTGAGTACGGGGAGATCCAGGCAGTTAAGTATGCTGGTGCTCCCATCCATTGCAGACACCACAAAGTCTCTCAGGATGCCAGGCATGATGGATGCACTGTAGTCCCTCTTCTCCAGCTTCTGTGCGAATACCCTCACTTGCAGGCTACCATCTGAGTTTGAAGAGGGGGGGTATGAGTATGTCAGTGTCGACGTGACAGTCACACACCCTGCCATTCGACAGTCTGATGTATTGCAGGCCAGTATGACATGAGCTCCATGAGGGAGAATGTGTCCAATGCATGTTCTGGACTCCATCCGTGGAGCAGGACTGTGATGCCATGTGCAAGCAGGTCCTGCAGATAATCTTGAACTTCAAGCTCATTCCTGTACTCCATGTTTGTCACCATTGGGTGTCCACTATTCTCGACCTCTGTTGCCAAAGGTGCCCTCACCATGAACCAGGTTGCCTCGACGTCCTACATGCCATTCGCTTCAGTCTCTGTCCTATACACCAAAGCAATCAGAATACTGACCTTGGTGCATGTCCATGGCTGGTAGGTCATTACACCATGGTTGGGCCAGTGAAGGTGTCTGCCCCACTTTTCTGGAATGGCCCAGCCATTCATCAGTTGGTAGTGGCCTTGGATACAGTTGTGAAGGATGTAGAGAGGTAGGGTCAATCTGGGATATGACTCACGCAGGTATTCAGTGTCTACATGCTTTCTCTCGTCCACGGGCTCATCTCTACCAGGCTGCAACTGAGTACGTTATATGTCAAGTTCCTTGTCTCGAGTAGTGTAATTGAGTTTTGCAACATAACGATGGGTGCGATTGTCGTTGATGCCCTCCAAGCGGCTATCAGTCTCCTGTGTGAAGTCACTAAGCCTCTCATTTAAGTCATTCTTGATCTGTGCAGAGGTGGAAGCAGGTTTTTTGGTGGTGGTGGCGGCAGTGCTGGGACCTGGAGAGGCAGTGGTGGTGGGAAGGCTAGTGGAAGAGTGAATGCTAGAGTTGGGGGGGTGACATGCATAGGGTGTTGATTGACGAAAAGTGGAACAACTATCCCATGATGGTGTTCTTCTCTTGCTGGTGGCCTTGGCTGATATCCCTAAACCAGAGGGACCAACCGTGTAAGCAGTGGTCTGAGCAAAGAAAATCGAGGGAGCCTAGACAGACATTTAATGTTAGTATTAGATTAGAGCATTGATACATACCTGATAGGCACCGTCAAGGGCTGTTGCCCCACCCTCATCCTGCCAGCCCGAGCTAGTATTCAATCACTGGTTATCGTTGACCTGCATACCAGTGTCATTGAGAAGATCTTCTCCTTCAAGGCCACCGTGGCCATTGTCGTCTCCAACCATATCAGCAGGTCCATTGCCAACATTGTCCAGTAGTTCATTATCAACAATGTCCCCCCCCTCTTGAGTATGAGCTGCAGGAGTGTTCTTTGATCCAAGTTTCACAAGGGACAACAGGTCTTGAGCATGATCAATGGTGGGATCTAATGAGATGAGATTGCTGTCAAACCCCGGTATACCACACCAGATTTCGTCAAGTTCGTTGTAGTGAGGAAATTCGGAGCAGATCTGACCTATTGGATGGGTTGTAGCATGAGCAAGGGAATTAGGATACATGCAATTAAATATATGTACTTGAAAGGCTTGGGTTTGGATCATCTGGATGGACACCTGCTCCTGTTTGTTTGAAGTGGCTACAGCACTTCCAATAGTCACATTTCAGGCTAGATTCAACCAGGAAGATCAGGACAGTGAATACAAAAGGGTTATGTGTGACATACACAGTTAACCGATTGCTTACTGATGTCGTGTACCTTTCCAGATCGTTTGAGTACTCAGGATCCTTGCCATCAAAGATATGCTTGGCAATTGCTGCATGAACATCCTTTTTCTGTCTTCCAGAGGGCCACTTGTTGGGAGGGAGGGAAAGAGCAGATCCAGCTTGATTGTGATCATGATACAGGACACACCTGTCAGCTGGATGGGTTATGAGCCAAGTGACAAGCTCCTGGACATGGCTTTCATCCCAGATGATATTCGGAGGTCGAGGAGTCAAGGGCTTGGTGCCAGTGGGTGATGGTCCAGTCACCTCATTGGCTCTGCCTTTTCCTTTACCTCATATGCCAGTCCTGCCTGTAGGCTTGGGAATGTGTTGGTTGTTCAAATCTGAGGACCTGGGCCTGGCTGATGCCCTCCCTTTTGCTTGCTGGGTGATCATTCTGAAGGGTTGGGGAAGGGCTTGAAGGCGTGCAGAGCGCCGAAGACATTGAGGAGGCATGTTTTTTCAAACTCTGACAAGGTCATTGCCTGGACAGCATCTCAATCAGCATCAAATCAGAGCCATTCTAAAAATAGGATGAACACCACTAATGGAGTAATATGGGTTCAAGCTGGCAGTCAGCTTGATCCCCCTCAAAATTGAACAACTGTAGCAATATGGAAACTTGAACTTGCAGGGCGGTGTTGCACGAATATGAAAGTGTGAGGTCAGAGAAACATTCCACCATATCATGGATAATCATTTCACAGTACGAGGTAACAGACCCTGGAGAAGTAGGGCCTCCATGTTGTCACAGCTGACATTGCTGGGTGATGTCTTTGAACATGTTGGTACGAACAGCAAACTACTTTGGTAGTGTACTCACACAACACTGCATCAATGGAGGTGATGGAGTCTTGTGCTGCGGACCTTGGGGGGTGGGACTTGGTAGTGCACAGCCAAATAGAAGGCATGGCATGGGAATTGGGCTGAACAGTGGCTGACTGAGATCTGAAACAGTTAGATGGGCAAGGAGTGGGAAATCCCATTGATAAGAATCACCAGAATTTGAACTCACACATGCACAGTCCCAGACCTTGAATACTGCCTTCCCCATCACATTCTCCCCCCTCTCTGAAATACATGGGTCAGGACTGTTGGATAGAACTTGAATCTCAGCAAGATATCCCTTGCCAAATCGATGGCAGGTACATATAGACTTACTAAGCATCTTGGGTCTGGGTCATTTGGTATTGTGTTCTGCTGTTCCTCAAAAAGTTTGCTAATGGAAGTTTCCAGTGACTATTTACAAAGCAATAGATATCATCAACCATCATAACTACGCAATCAAGTTGGAACCACTCACCAACGGAAGATCTTTGACCATGGAGCAAGAGTCATGTATTCTTGCTTGACTTGGTGAACATGGACCCATTGGCATTCCATGTGTTCACTGGATTGGCCAAGAGTTGAACTTTGATGTTCTTGTTCTCGATCTCTTGAGTCCAACTCTACACGACCTTGTCAAAATATGGACAAAGTTCAGCGCTGTCACCATTCAATATGTTGGTGACCAGCTAGTAAGTGTCGTGCAAACATGATCACATTGCAGGTGCACTCACTCCAAAACCATCTTCAGTTGTCACACCTTGAATACATTCATTCATGGGGTTACATCTGATCAAGCTAGAACATAAGGAGCTCAGCGCACACCCAAACGATGTGAAATGCTGAGGAGAAAAGGAAGGAAGCATAGAGAAATCTAAAGTACATGTCGCTTACATAATGCGATGCATGATCTGACGAGTGTGAACTGATAATGATAATGTCTAACATACCCCCCTCAGTGAGACACGAGTCCAAGACTTGAATGAAACTTTGAAAAAGCAGGATGAGGCAGAGCTTTTGTGAAAACATCTGCTGTGTTGCTGTGAGAAGGAACCCAGCGAAGAATGAAGGACCCAGAATCTATGTGAAAGCATATGAAATGATAACACATGTCAATGTGCTTGGTGTGCTGATGAAGGCGCACAGTGGTTGAAAGAGAAATTGCTCTGGAATTATCTAAGTAAACAGGAGTGAGCTCTGGGAAGACAATTCTGAGCTCGGACAGCAGGGACTGAATCCAGAGGCCCTCTTCTAAGACATGTGCCGCTGCGATATATTCCACCTCAGTGGATGAGAGTGCGATGATCATTTGGTGTTTGGAGACATGTGATATGAGTCCACCTGCAAAGAACCAGGCATAACTGGTGGTGGAGCACCGACCAGATTTGTTGGCCCAGCTTGCGTCCGCATATGCATGGAGAGTGGCACCACCATGCTGGTGCTCATACCACAGTTTGAGATCTGCAGTTCCAGCTAGGTAACAGAGGACACGTTTGGCTGTGTGCTGCACAAGGAGATTGACAATGAACGCAATGTCTGGAAATTAATTCCCCGATGAGCTTCATGTATGCTTGACAGAGATCTGAAATGACCGGGTGTGTTGCATTGGGGTCTCCAAGAGGGTGTTTTGTGTTGGCAGGGAGGTGTACAGGATTGCAACCTGTCAGGTCGTATTCCTGCAGCAGGAAAGAGATGTACTCCGTTTGGTGGAGCCATAAGATGTGGGCAGATCTGTCCCATTCTCCCTGCATCCCCAAGTACTTTGAGATTGGACCTAGGTCTGTCAAACCGAAACAATCAGCGATACATGCTTTAACGTGGACAAGAAATGCATGGTTGTTCAATGTGGCCATGCCATCATCAATGTGCCACCAGAGGAAGCATCATGTATGGACTTTGTCGGGGGTGGAGGAGAGTTCATCATAGTAAACAGGTCAGCCATGACAGCGCAAACTTGTCTGTACCATTCCAGTGCAGATTGTTTGAGGCCACAAATGGTGCAAAGCATTAGCCAGACAAGATTGCCATTCTCGAAACCTTTGGGCTGACACATGTAAATCTCCTCCTTAAGTACCCCCCACAGGAAAGCCTGTTTGGCGTTAAAGGTGTCTAATTCCCAATTGTGTTGGCACGCAAATGCCAGAACGAGACACACTGATGCTGGTTTGATTACCAGGGTGAACGTAGCACTGTAATCGACCCCTGGGACCTGTGAGAAGCCTTGCGCTACCAGGCAAGCCTTGTAGACAGGGCCACCCTTGTTGTCATCCTTAAACTCCAATATCCACTGACACCCAATAGCTTTTCGTCCAGTCGGGAGTTTGGCCAGATGATAAATGCCCATCTCCTCCATTGTGCAAAGTCCTTTGTTCGTAGCTGCTAGCCAGTCCTCCCTGTCAGTCCTCAAGATCACTTCATTGTAGGTTGCGGGTGAGATCTTCATGTTGTAACCCAGTTTCATGGGGTCACAATGACAATCGCTGCAGATGGTAATGTGCGCTTGTTTCTCAATGACAGCATTGACGACTTGATTGGGGATGGCAATGTCAGACTCTATTGGAAGGAGAGAGTTGGTTGCTCTCGTCTGATGTAGTGGGAGAGGAGTGATCACCAGAACTTGTTTGCTTGTGGTGCTCAGTCAGGGTTTTTAAACAAGAATTGGTCGCTGCAAGGTTGGCAGCCCAGGCAGCACCTTTCTTGGTTAAAACATGATGATGTGTGGAGCAGTGAAGGGTGGGAATGGGCAAGACTGGAGGCGGCATTGGTGTCATTGGTGCAACAACTGGGCCATTGTTTGTAGAGACAGTTGGGCTGGATGAACGTGATTGCTCAGTGGGGGAAAGAGTGGGGAGGTGATCTTCATCTTCCTCGCTATCAGAGTCTGGTGGAAGGGAGGAAGGGTGCTCATTGAAGACAACATCATGGGTATTGAGAAAAGAGCCTGTGGTGAGATCTCGTACATGGTATCCTTTTGTGCTCTCTGGGTAGCCTAGAAAGATGGCGCATTGTGATCAAGGACCAAATTTGGTTTGTAGTTTGGGGGGAATTCACGCCCAGCAATGAGAACCAAACACACGAAGGTGAGAAAGGTCCGGCTTTCGCTTGTTTACCATTTCAAATGGGGTGCTGCCAGGGGGGAGTGTTACAGATTCAGTGTGATTCCATAAATAACCAGCTGTGAGTACTGCTTCACCCCATAGGTAAGATGGTAGTTTGGCGAATTGCAACATGGCAAGCGCACAACCTTGGAGAGTACAGATGGTGTGTTCGGCCTTGCCGTTTTGCTGATGAGCATAAGGAACAGAGCGTTCATGGACCATGCCTGCCTCTCGAAGCGATTTTTGAAAAACAGAGCTGATAAACTCGCTGCCATTGTCTGATCTGAAACATTTCACCATATGTTCAGCATGATTTTCCCATTGTGCTTTGACAATTCCCCAAGTGTCCAGTGCCTGATCTTTGCTGGCAAGCAGTTGAACATTGATTAGGTGAGTGTGATCGTCAAGAAACATGATGAAATAGAGTTTGCTGTGTGGTGTGCGTGTGGGAAAAGGACTGCAAATGTCTGAGTGAATGAGATCGAGCATGTGTTCCACACAAAAGGTGGACAGAGGGTGTGATTTCCTGGTGTGCTTCAAGAGTATACAGGCTTCGCACCTGTTGAGTGGTTCAGTGGAATCCACTTTGACTCCAGTCGCAGCGGTGATGATGTGTTTTATAGAATCACTGCCAGGATGTCCCATGTGTGCATGCCAGAGGTCCCAAGTCAGTTTCATTTTTGGAACGGCGGGCAAGACTGTGGCCATGCATAGCTGATGGAAAATTGGCATGGAGATCTGCACTGTATGACAGTTGATGAAATGAAGTGGGACATAGCATAGATTGTTTGTGAGAGGGAGCATGCCCAGGTTGTCCCCTTTGTACGATAAATGACACATGGGACCAGAGGCAGGACCAGTGCCATGAAAATCGCAAGACCATCGACAAGTGAGCATCCGTCCAATGGATAGAAGGTTGAGTACTGTGGAAGGAGTGTGGAGACAGTCTTTGAGTGTCATTCGGTAGGTGTCATTCCCGAGGGTGAGCTCGACAAGACAAGTCCCATGACCTAAGGTTGAGAGCGTCCCAGAGTTGGCTGTTTTCACTGGTGTATGATCCTCAGAGGTGAAGTCGAAGAAGTGACCATGATCTTTAATGAGGTGAGAAGTGGCACCTGAATCGAGTAGCATTGCAGATGAATCAAGGAAAGCCAACATGCACAATTCTGTAAGATCAGGTTCTTCTTGAATGAATGTACAGGATAACTGTCTGCCATGGTTCTGGGAGTCGGATGAGGTCAACTCTGTTGTGGGAGATGATGTGGCTGTCGCTGCCATTTCACTCTTTCCAGGTTTGCCCTTTACCCAAGTTGGGGCTTTGTCCTCCATACTGCTGCCTGGCCAGTAACAGTGTGCCTTGTTGTGTGTGTCAGCTCTCGCTTTCCCCACACATGGCTCATTTAGGCAGCAGATTCCTTGGGGATTGTTCTGATGGATATGAATTCCCATCATTGGATTGACATTTGTACCCCCCTTAGTGCGAGGAATCGTAGTACCTGCATATTCAGAACCAGGGCCGGATAGCTTACGATGTCCAACAATGGCATTAGCTTTTTCCAAAAGGGATTTTGTTGCGTCGGCGAAGGTGAAGGAAGGAGGGGGCATGGTTCTGCAGGAAGTGGATGTTGGTGTGGAAAGTTTGGTGAATGTCAGCTCACGGAATATTTCCTGTTTGAGTCCTTCTGGGAGTCCTTGGAGTAGATCAAAGATAGACTCCTCAGTTGTGTAGGTTACTCCCATTTTGACAAATCAACGACGGGCATCTTCAAAGACTCCAACATATCGAGGCGCATCCTTGGCATCCTTGAGTTTTTCTGCTCGGATTTTGGCTCACAGTTCATATTGGGATAGTAGATCCATTCGTCCATAGCACTTAGAAAGCATGATCCATGGTTCTCTCACTGAGTTGTCCTCATCAAGAAGGCTCCCAACGATGGTGGAAACCTTGCAATAAATAAGTGCATTGGTAACAAAGTCTGAGAGAGGGCAGGAGTTGCCCGATACTACAATACATGAGTTTGGGATAAAGTCTAGGTAAAAGTGAACTCACCTCAGCCGCTGCCTAAGATGGGCGGAAACGACTGAGGTGCTTGTAAGTGAGGTGTAAGTATATATATGCACTGGGTGGCAGTATACTTGTATTATGTTACCTACAATATTGCTGTGATAACCCTGAAGGAAGATTATAAGGTTTAAGGAAATAAGGTGTTACACTTCCGGTACTTCTGTGCACAGTTCCAGAAGTGGTTCCAGTGTTTCCGAGTTCAGAAGAGCACGGGAATATTCCGGAAGTGGTTCCGGTGCTTCCGAGATCGGAAGGTGCGGGAATATTTCGGAAGTGGTTCCGGAATAGGGGTTCCGAGATCGGAACACTTGGAACACTCAGAGCTGTTGTTGTTTGTCAATTGGTTTGTGCGTCTTTGGCCAACCATGCATGGATTTGTTTAGACTCGTCTGGGGTTGGTGCTTCTGCGTCAACAGGTGTGGGAAGGACAGAAGTGAAGGTGGCGAAGTTTAGAGGATCGGACCCAGTACTGCAATGACACCAGAGGTCTTCTCCTTCAAGTGCTAGTTTCACTTGTTTTTGCCATTGAGGGTAATTCTCCACTCCAGTTAGTTCACAAATGTGATTGTATTTTCCCATATTGAATGTATGCATGATAAAGACAAGTTGTATGCGGTGTTTTTGGTGTTGATGAGGCAATAGAGTGATGACAGCACGAGAACAAGTGCCTAGGATGAACATGTTGAGCTCAGTTGAGCTCAGGGCTCATAACCTGATCGAGCTAGGATGTAAGGAGCTAGGTAATATACATGAGTGGAATCATAATTGTGAGTGACGAAGAACATACCTCAGCGCACACCCAAATGATGTGAAATGCTGAGGAGAAAAGGCAGGAAGCGTAGAGAAATCTAAAGTACGTGTTGCTTACATAATGTGATGCATGATCTGATGAGTGTGAACTGATAATGATAATGTCTAACAACATCCACAGTGACATTCAACCACAGAACATCCTCATGAGTGTTGACGACTCTTGGACTATTTTCCTCATCAATTTTGGTCTTTCCAAGCCCTACTGTCACCTTGCAATGGGTGTCCACATGCCTTTTCATCAGAAGCATGGCCTGGATGGAACACCAGCATTCACCTCCATCAACAACCACTTGAGAGTTGAATCAAGTTGCCGTGATGATCTCGAGTCACTAGTCTATGTCCCCGTATATCTTCTCTCCAGATCTCTTCCATGGCTTCAGGTCATGCACTGTAACAAACCCAACTTGTTGACTGTACTCAAGCAGAAGCAGGCAACAGCTATCGAGTAGCTGTGTCACAAATACCGCTTTCCAGAACTATCGAAGATGCTCCTGTATGCTCGCATGCTCTCTTTTGCAGAATCACCCAACTATGACTATATGTGTGCTCTCCTTTGAGCTGGAATTCCCAAGCCACTTGATGAAGTCCAATTGCTTCAAACTCGAATCGCCATCAAGCAAGACCTTCAGGTCACCATCAAGCTCCTTTCACCCTCGAGACAATTGCACTCCACAATTCTTGTCAAAATCCACCTTCCAATCTGTGTGTGCATCCTTGCATCCTTCTCACCCAAGTTTTGGATGTTTGGCTGCCCCACAAACAAACAAACAAACCTTCACAGGCAGCAAAACTCTGTAGTGTGGTGGTGAGATTTCACAGTTCTGCAACTTCCACTATTGTGGTTATTCTGACAACATTCATTTAGTTGTAATCTTTAGACTTTCAGGATGCTCATAGCCAGTATATATGTAACATGTTGAATGTTCTATATGTATTTTTTGCATAGCAAGTTCAATCAGTGGTATTCATCCGACTTGAGTTCAGCTAAGCCGGGCTGAGCCAGGTGTCATTGAAAGTCAACTAAGGCCAGCTACATAAGCCGTGCCAAGCCAGGGACATTACTCAGCTCAGCTATCAGAGTCAAGTTAGGGTACAAGCTGGGTGGAGCCGAAGTAGGCTAGGTGATAGCCAAGTCATGGTAACACTACTGAAAGGCCTTCACTTCAAAACATATACTAGTGATGCCAGATACCTCCAAGCCATTTTTCATAATGACCAATGTGTCTCTAATGGCCTCTGGAGGGGTTTTGATGCAGAAGGACGCCAATGGTGATTTACACCCTTGCTGCTACATTTCTAGCATGTTCTCACCAGTGGAACATAACTATGACATATACAACAGGGAACTTCTAGTGGTTATATGTATGCTAGAAGAATGGCAACACTATCTAACTGGAACTGACCAGCCTGTAACTGTGCTCACAGACCACAAGAATCTGTGCTATTTCAAGGACCCCCAAAAGCTATCTAGGCAGCAAGCTAGATGGTTACTGACGCTACAGGACTATGACCTCCTGTTCCAACATGTGCCCAGGAATAACATGGCCCTGGTGGACACTCTCTCCTGGAAAGATGTGTTGGACACATCGGCTGACAATGCCAAAGTCACACTGCTCCCTGGAGAGTATTTTTAAAATGAATTGACACCGACCTTTGGACTGCTGTTGAGTGGTCAACTACCCATGATGATTTTGTCATCAATCAGCTTCACCAGCTCCACAAGGGTGCCTTGGGGATTCCCTGCTCCTCTGTAATGCACAGTGTAGCGTGCTGCAATACTAAGATACGAAGCTCAAGTGAGGACAAAGAAAGAGCAAGGGTACAAGTGAAGTTTGTAGTCCAAGTGCCAAGCTTCAAGACAATGCGAAGCCTAAGCAGTCTCACCTATTCAGGTATGAACTAAGTGCTCACTGAACTTGGTGATCACTAGAAATAACACTGGTATTGCATAGAACTAGCTTAGAGAGAAATACAGCTGAGAGTGGCAAGAGTATTTATATGGTAGGCCCCTGCTCCGTGTGTGGTATCAAGAAAGGGAATAAGGAGCAGGAGTCCAAAGGGCTTCTGCTTCCGTCTACGTATGACTCAAGTGCGCAGCACTACAAAGTCAGTTTGAGTCATAAAGTGTCATGTGCAGTAACACATGTGCCACAGCATGAAGTCTGAAATAAGATGCTGTGATGGGAATGGAAGAATGTCTAAATAAGGATATAGGTGGGGCGCCATGTGAGCCAAAAGAAGAAAGGAGATTGAGAACATATCTGGTACATGTGGAGGATGACTCCACTACAAATACAATGTACATATAGTGAGTGAGACGAGAGACGAGTGAACAAGAAATGATAAGGAAAAAGTGTACCCCCTCAGTAATCTGTAACATCCTCGATCCATGATTGGTGATATAATGATGGCATACTCTATCTCAAGGACAGAGCCTACATACCTGAGGCTCACCAGAACGACCTTCTCCACATGATCCATGACTCACCCGTGGGCGGCCATGGCAGTTATTACTGGACCATTAATCAGGTACAACGTGACTATTGGTGGCCTGGACTCACCTCCTTCATGCGTCACTTCATTCAAGGCTGCGCCACATGCCAAGCCAACAAAGTCAACACCCATCCCACCGTCCTGCCTCTCACCCCTCTCCTGGTTGCTTCCTCCCATCCTTTCCAATGTTTATCGGTTGATCTCATTGTGGACTTGCCACTATCTCATGGATTTGATTCAGTTATGGTTGTGGTCAACCATGGCCTTACTAAGGGGGTAATTTTCACCCCAACTCACAAGAGTGCAGACACTGAGGGCATAGCACAGCTCTTTTTCAAAAAAGTCTTCCTGTAACGCACAGCGTAGTGGTAAAGTAGCGTGCTGCGATACGAAGAAGAGTTTGCGATTAGAGAAGTGAGAGCGAGTGACAAGTAGAGGAATTCTTGAGGAGTGATGCCGAGCTTCGAGACGACGCGAAGCCTAAGCTGGTCTCACCTATCTAGGAATGTCACTAGACTCGGTGGTTACTAGAAACTACACTGATATTGTGTAGAACTAGCTTAGGGAAATTACAGGAGGGCGAGAGAGCGCCCTTATATACGGTAGGCCCCTTCTAAATAAGGAAGGGATGCGCAGCATCCGCAGTAACTAGAGTATGACTTGATGCGCAGCATGTGAGTCGTGGTGAGTCACAACGAGTCAAGACGAGTCGTAATGAGTCATAATAAGAGGCGATGAAGTCCGAATAAGGCGACTGTGGCGGAGCGTGAAGGAAGTCTAAATATTGTAAGAGGCGGGGCGCCGTGTGAGACAGAAGAGGAAAGAGATTGGGAAATGTATCTGGTATAATGGAGGACAACTCCATTATGAATACAACCATGTGCGGTGAAGAGAACGAGACTAGAAGTCAAGTGAATGAAAAAGCATAAAGAAAAAGTGTACCCCCTTGTAAACCATAACAATACCCCCTTCCTATCGTCGAAGCACCTGCGAGACTATCAATCCATCTCTTCTCCTTCGTTGACTTCGTAGTCAGTAGGGTCATAGTCGTCGAGAGGGTTACGTCAGAAGGGACAAATGTCATCGGAATGGCTGAGCTCCCCACAAGAGAAGCAACGACAGCGAGGATAGTAGGCCTGGATATGGCCGGGGGCAGTGACACGGCAGAACGGGCACTCATAGTGAGGGCAGTCTGCGCGAAGATGTCCTCGTTGGTTGCATGCGAAACATCGTCCGAGGACGGGGCGAGAGGGACGAGAGGGAGTTAGAGGGAGAGAGGGGAGGGAATCTACGTCGATGGGACGAGATTCTGATCCAGGTGCCGGTGAGGGCGATGCCGTGAAGTCCTTGTTAGTTCGACCGGAGGTGGGAAACGGAGTTGCCTGTCTTGACTTTCCTCTATTTCCCTGAGAACATTGCCCCACAGCTCAGGCTGCTGAGCTGGGGGGTCCAGGTGAAATTCCCTTGCCATGTCGATTGAGTTGACGAGGACGACGGGTGGGAGTTGGAGTGGTGGGATGTTCTTGAGCAGGAAGTACGTTAGCGGGTTCGGGAGTGGGTGTCCCTCGTCCGAGGAGGGGAATGGTGGCGAGGAAAGCGAGGACCTCAGGGTCGTCGTGGGAGAGAGAAGAGAGTGGTCCAGGAACAGGAGGGTGGCTAGTTCCTCTAGCAGCGTCAGCACTTCTCGATCGGCGAGATGGTCCAGCTGTGGGAGTTGGCGGAGGAGGGACAGGGAGGGGTGATGTGATGACGGAGTCATCGGTCGAGGAGGAGGAGTCGGGGGACAAGGCATTTGGGGTGACGGTGGAGTCATCATCCCAGATGGGGTTGCAAAGGTTGCGGGCCCAAGTGTCTCTGTCCCAGGCGTTGCCTGGGTGGTCGTCCAAGTAGTAACCTCGAAGGTTGACTGATAGGGTATTGACGAGGGGGCACAGAATGTGCATGTACAAATTGGAGGGGATTGCCAGGATGACATCGGAGAATCTGTGGTCATGGAGGGCATCCAGGATAGCGTCTCTGGAGGAATGGATGGCCTGTTCCATGGCAGCGGTGTAGACAGGCAGGATCCCATTGGGGAAGAGCTGGGCGTGGAGTGTCCGTCCAGTGGTGTATGTATGAAAGATGAGGCCCAGAGATTGGAGTACGGAGTGATCCCTATAAAGGGGGTAAATGGAGATGGCCTGGGCAGCGGCAGGATTCTCGAGGAGAGAAGTAAAAAGGATTCGGCAGGTTTGGTCTGGGAGATGGTGGAGTCGGACTGGGAATATGGAGGGGGTTCCACTCAGAGAGGTAGACATAGGCAAGCGAAGATGGCAGCGACGAAGGCAATGGAGGAGCGAGGGCTCAACTCGAGGAGTAAAAGAGAACTTGGATTATGGGGGAAAGGCAATGGGATCCCTGGCCTTATATTCGTCCAGGAGGTCCACAGCATGTCCTAGATTGGATTCAGGTTCCCAGGTATTCTCGGAAGACTGATAGCCTTTCCATGAAATGAGGTAGTGGCGTTGGCGGGCGGAGCCCCGATGGGCTAGGATCTGTTCGATTTCAAATTCCTCTTCCCCGTCTATTATGTCCGGTGGAAGCAGAACGAAGTTGGGTCCGTGTTCAGCGGTTTCCCGATAGGGAGTCAGAAGCGATGCGTGGAAGGCGTTATAAATTTTCCACGTCTTGGGCAGGCGGAGTTTGTATGAAACAGGCGATATGGCCTGTGAGATTTCAAATGGTCCCTCGCGTCGAGGGGCGAGTTTTCGAGAGGGGTAATGGAGTTTCAGGTTATGGCCCTTGAGCCATACCTTGTCTCCTACTTTCCAGGGTTTGAATTTAGAGGTTACATGTTCGCGCATGTATCGTTGGGCTTTTTCGTGAGCGGCGGTGGCTTCCTTGCGAGCCTCATCGAGATCTCCGAGGCGTTTCTCTAGGGCGGGGAGGAAGGTTTTCATTCCTAAAGATGGATAAGCTCTCGGCTCGTATCCCATCATTAAACTGAAAGGGGTCTTTCCCATTACAGAATGGACGGAGGAGTTGTGGCAGTACTCTGCCATTCGTAATAGGTCCGACCATCGGGTGGCGTCTCCTTGGCAAAAGATCTGAAGATAGGTTTCCAGTTCCTGGTTGACCTGTTCCGTCTCTCCGTCAGTCTGTGGGTGGTAGGCGGAGGAGAGGAGTGGGTCATAATCCAGGAGCCTCGCTAGTTCTAGAGTGGGGGCTGAGGCGAACTGTGGACTGCGGTCTGAGATAACCTTGTCGTGGAGTCCAAAGCGGGGAAAGACTTTTTCGAAAAATAGTTGTGCGACGCCCTCAGCGTCTGCACTCTTGTGAGTAGGGGTGAAAATTACCCCCTTTGTAAGGCCATGGTCGACCACGACCATAACCGAATCGAATCCTTTAGACAGTGGCAAGTCCGTGATGAGATTGACAGACAGACACTGGAAGGGGCGGGAGGAAGCGACCGGAAGGGGGGTGAGAGGCGGAACAGTGGGGTGTGTGTTGACCTTGTTGGCTTGGCAAACCGCACAGCCCTGGATGAAGCAACGGACAAATGCAGTCAGGCCAGGCCACCAATAGTCATGTTGTACCTGATTAATGGTCCGGTAATAACCGCCATGGCCCCCCACAGGCGAGTCATGGATGGAATGGAGGAGGTCGTTCCGGTGGGCCTCGGGCACATAGGCCCGATCTTTGAAGTAGAGTAGGCCATCGTCAAAGCGCCAGTCATGGACAGAGGAACAAGGGATTCCCGAAGTACCCTCATGTAACTTGCGAAGCTGGTCAATGATGAAGCTGTCGGTAGAGCAAGATTGCTCGATGGCGTGCCGAAGGTCTGTGTTGATTCGTTTTAAAAATAGCTCTTTGGGAAGAAGGGTAACTTCGGCATTGTCGTCCGACGTATCCAGGGCATCCTTTCGAGAGAGAGTGTCCACGGGGGCCATGGTATTTCCCGGCACATGTTGAAACAGGAGGTCATAGTCCTGTAATGTCAATAGCCATCTAGCCTGCCGCCTAGAAAGCTTCCTGGGATCTTTAAAGTAACACAGATTCTTATGATCTGTGAGGATGGTTACGGGCCAGTCGGTTCCAGTGAGGTAGTGGCGCCACTCTTCCAATGCGCGTATAACTGCACGGAGTTCGTGATCGTAAATGTCGTAGTTCCGTTCTGCCGGTGAGAACGTTCGAGAAATATAGCAGCAAGGGTGTAAGTCGCCATTGGCGTCCTTCTGCATCAGCACGCCTCCAGTAGCCGTTAACGAGGTGTCTGTCATGACGTAGAATGGTTTGGAGGTATCTGGCATTGTGAGTACGGGTTTCAAGATGAAGGCATGACGGAGGAGGTCGAAGGCCTGTTGTTGCTCATGCGTCCAGGACCACGGCTGCCCTTTCTTTGTTAAATACAAGATCGGCCTGGCAATTTCCGAGAAGTTCGGAATAAACTTGCGATAGAAGTTGCAGAACCCTATGAAGGAGCGGACTGCGTGAACCATAGTAGGTGGTTCCCAAGTGGCGATTGCCGATAGCTTGGTAGGGTCCATCACAATGATACCCTCTTGGACGACCATCCCTAGGAATTCAACTGAGGATGCATTGAACGTACATTTTTCTAATTTGAGGCCGAGACAGTTATCGCGTAACCGTTCCAGGACTCGCCTCGTTCGCTGATGATGTTCGTTAAGATCCCTGGAATGGATCAACATATCATCCATATAGATGATCAACCATCCTTCCACTACCATATCCTTGAAGATGTAGTCCATGAACGACTGAAAAGTCGCAGGACTGTTGCAAAGGCCGAAGAACATGACGAGAGGCTCGAAGAGGCCGAAGGGCGTGATGAACGCCGCCTTCCAGGCGTCTCTAGTCTTAATCTGGACGTTATTATATCCCCAACAGATGTCCATCTTTGTGAAGTAACAGGATCCCTTGAGTTGGTCCATCAAGTCACCGATAAGTGGGAGGGGATAGGCATTCTTGATGGTATGCTCGTTGAGATATCTATAATCTTGGCAAGGGTGAAGATTACCATCCTTCTTAGATACGAAGAAGAATGGGGAGGCCATGGGAGAATTAGAGGGGCGGATACGTCAAGCTTTCATGTGTTCGTCGATGAATTCTTTACATGCCTCTCGCTCTTTAGGGTTGAGCGGGTAGGCCTTTGCAACCTTGGGCAGGAAGGAGTCGTCTAGATCTATGCCATGATCGAACGACCAGTAGGGTGGAAGGGGACCGTTGTCCTTCTTCTGGAAGACGTCCTCGAAGTCTTGGAAGTCCCACGGGAGTTCCGTCTTGGTCTTCTTCGCGTCTTGAGCGAGAGAAGTTGAAATTGGAGTCTTTTTAATGGAAGGTCCGGTTGGCTCTTCATCATCCTCCTCTACATCTATGAGCGCTGGTATTTCTTCCCGCTGTGTGGTTGGTTCCACATCAGGTACCTTCAGATGAACCTCTCTGGTCTTTGCTGTTAGTATAGGATCGACGTTACGCTTCCACCACAGAGCTCTTCGTCGTCGTAATTTGTTCATCTGGCACTTCCTGTTGAAGACGTTTAGAGTATGGGTCTCTGCCGCGACGTCTTCTCGATTCCACGTGCATTCCCGTCCGGTCGGTTCCGGATCGCGGAGACGGACGGTTCCTGTACTCCAATCGACCTCTGGATTGTTGTCATGGAGCCAAGGGAGCCCGAGGATGATCTCATCCTTGCCACAGTCAATAACAAGGAAGTCCTGGAGTTCGGTGGTTTCTCCGAGTTGCATTAGCACTGATGCCTGTTTTCGTATTAGGCTGTTTTTATTGGGGGATCCGTCGACATTGCTTGCTCGAAGGGGGACTTTTAGTCGCGTAGTAGGGATGTCGCAAGCTACCACGGTAGCATAGTCGATGAAGCAGCCAGTTGCCCCAGAGTCAATGAGGGCTTTTGTGTCAACGCTTTTGAATGCAGTTTGGTCAGGTGGGTAGAGGGTGACAGGAATAGATATGGATTGCGATGAACCACCTGACACGAATACTGGAGATATCCTATGAGAAAATTTAGCAGGAGATGACATTGACCCATCCCTGCTCTTTAAAAATCCTTTCCGCAGAAAGCAGAGATACTCCGTATGTGGTTGGACGGGTCGGTTCCCATTCCAGGCCACGTGTCCTGGTCAGTTCCAGGTATCTCACATGCCTCATCTCCTTCTCTCACCACTTTTACCACTTTGATTCCATGTTTGACTGTGGTTCTTGTGGCGGTCTCTTGAGAAGAAGGTTGCAGTCCAAGCCCCATCCCCTGACCCTGGGGAGTAGCTGTGTCCGCGTCCACCCTTGACTGGACAGATATGTCATTGGGGTACGTGCCTGGTGATTGTTCCAGGGCTTCCTCTGAGGTGGTTTCCCAGAGGTCCACTGGTGCAATAGCGGAAAATCGGTTGTTCCATGGTCCAGATTGTACAGCCCTGGCTCGTGGTGCTGCCCTGATCACTTCCCTTTGGCACTCTTGGTAAGTGGCCATTCTTACCTCAGCCATGGCCTGGTAGCCAGCCTCCTTGTCCATGGATGAGCTGCCCTCCCCAAAAGCAGTTTTGAGGATCTTAATTGTGGCGCCTTTCTCAATGCTTCCCATTTCCTCTAGGTAAGCTGAAAGTTCATCATCCTCCTCCATAGTGGTGGTGGCTCGTACCCATTGTTGCAGGACTTTATAAGCAGGACGTGTGGTGCGTCCGGAGGATGTGGTCGGGAGGGGATGTGAGTTGGACCAGTCGGTTCCGGCTCCGTGGTGGTTGGAAGACCTACAGCCAACCTTGTGACAGATAAAGCATTTGTTGCTCCGCATATACTCAGCGCGCTGAGTCAGTGACAGATGCATGGCATCTACGTCCATCGCGTACGGGTCCTTGTGCGATCGAGAGGAGGGTGCTGGAATATGTGGTACACCCTTTCAAAGGTCCCCAATTCTCCGCAATTGTTGCGAGAACTGTCCGGCCTTCTTAATCCAATCCTTGTAGTCATCGGGAATCTTTTCGCAAGACAGAATCATCGTTGCGAGTGTAACGCGCAGCATAGTATTAGCGTAGCGTGCTGCGATACGAAGAAGAGTTTGCGCGTAGAGAAGTGAGAGCGAGTGACGAGTAGAGGAATCCTCGAGGAACGATGCCGAGCTTCGAGACGACGCAAAGCCTAAGCTGGTCTCATCTATCTAGGAATGTCGCTAGACTTGGTGGTGACTAGAAACTACACTGATATTGCATAGAACTAGCTTAGGGAAATACAGGAGGGCGAGAGAGCGCCCTTATATACGGTAGGCCCCTTCTAAATAAGGAAAGGATGCGCAGCATCCACAGTCACTAAGATATGACTCGATGCGCAGCATATGAGTCGTGATGAGTCACAACAAGTCAAGACGAGTCATAGTGAGTCATAATAAAAGGCTATGAAGTCTGAATAAGGCAACTGCGGCAGAGTGTGAAGGAAGTCTAGATATGGTAAAGGCAGGGCGCCGTGTGAGCCAGAAAGGGAAAAGAGATCGGGAAACATATCTGGTATAATGGAGGACAACTCCATTACGAATACAACCGCGTACGGTGAAGAGAACAAGACTAAAAGTCAAGTGAACGAAAAAGCGTAATAGAAAAAGTGTACCCCCTCGTAAACCGTAACAGTGAGTTTAGGAGAGAGGCCTCGGATGAACCATTCCACGAGAGCATGTTTGTCGGAAATGAGGGATTTCTCAGCGAGAAGTTGGAATTCCGAAGCGTATTTGGCGAAGCCATCGCTCCAGTTTCCATCCGTGTCTTTTCCGGCAGTCTGATGGAGTTTGGAAAGGTCGATCCTAGCCTTGGCGGCTATGTCGTAGGGGGAGAAGGCAGTCTCGAAAGCCTGTTTAATACAATCAAAGGTCTTGAGCTCGTTCGGGATATGGGCGTTTCCCAATTTCATCAGCCATCCTTCAGCGAAGGTCTTGCCACGGCCCTTACTGATCTTATTAAGGAAGGTAAGGGATTTGGTCTTATCTGTGAACACCTTGTTGTTGATAGTGAAGTAGGTGTCCATAGTTAGGAGCCATCTGTTGGCATCCTCTGCCTCCCCGGAAAAGTCCTCGGGAAGGCTGGCCTTTATTTCAGATACCATTTCGTCATCTTCTAGAGCTGGGTCAATATCAATATCTTCCTCCTCAGTCGGTTCTGGGTCAGGATTGTGGAAAGTAAGGGGAGGATCCTCTTGGATAGGGGATGCGGTAGAGGCCTGGGGGATGGCAGCTAATTCAGAGATAGAGGGGAGTGTGTTGGTGTTCCACCCTTGAGACTGGTTGACCTCAGCTAGAGCCCTCTGACGTTCTTGATATACTGCGATATACTCCGGGGAGGAGAATCTATCTGGGAGAACGAGATAGAACAGGTGATCGTCAGGTAGATGTTATAGTTCACGAGGGAGTACACTTTTTCTTTACTCTTTTCCGTTCACTCGACTTCTAGTCTCGTTTCTCTTCACCATACGTGGTTGTATTCGTAATGGAGTCGTCCTCCATTATACCAGATACGTTTCCCGATCTCTTTTTCCTTTCCGTCTCACACGGCCCCCCGCCTTTACCATATGTAGACTTCCTTCCCGTTCCGCCACAGTCGCCTTATTCAGACTTCACCGCCTGCGGCATAGCCTTGTATTATGACTCGCTACGACTCACTTGCTGCGCATCAAGTCATGCCTTAGTGACTGCGGATGCTGTGCATCCCTTCCTTATTTAGAAGGGGCCTACCGTATATAAGGGCACTCTCTCGCCCTCCTGTATTTTCCCTAAGCTAGTTCTACGCAATATCAGTGTAGTTTCTAGTGACCACCGAGTCTAGCGAGATTCCTAGATAGGTGAGACCAGCTTAGGCTTCATGTCGTCTCGAAGCTCGGCATTGCTCCTTGAGGATTCCTCTACTCGTCACTCGCTCTCGCATCTCTACTCTCGCTCTTGTCTTTATATCGCAGCACGCTACGTCACTACTACGCTGTGCGTTACAAAAGAACTAGCTTTTTCCCTTGTCCCTACTTTTACATAGAGGACATTCCCCCTACCCACCATCTCTCGCCTAGGCAGGTTCAGAGTACCTTCCAACTCTGACTCCCCTCCTGAAACACCCACCGTGTCTCAACCTCGTTCCTCCCCCCGACTTCCCAGACTTCACCTCCTACCTGACGGTCACCCGTTCTATCTCATCCTCCCGGATAGATTCTCCTCCCCGGAGTATATCATGGTATACCAAGAACGTCAGAGGGCTCTTGCTGAAGTTAACCAGTCTCAAGGGTGGAACACCGACGCTCTCCCTTCCATCTCTGAATTAGCTGCCATCCCCCAGGCCTCCGCTGAATCCCCCATCCAAGAGAATCCTCCCCTTACTTTCCATGATCCTGACCCAGAACCGACTGGTGCAGAGACTTCTCGCCCAGAACCAACTGAGGGAGAAGACATTGATATTGACCCGGCTCTAGAAGACGATGACATGGTATCTGAAATAAAGGCCGGCCTTCCCGAAGACTTTTCTGGGGAGGCAGAGGACGCCAACAGATGGCTCATTACTATGGACGCCTACTTCACTATCAACAACAAGGTGTTCACAGATAAGACCAAATCCCTTACTTTCCTTAACAAGATTAGTAAGGGCCGTGGCAAGACCGAACGGAAAGGAAGTCTAAATATAGGTATAGGCAGGGCGCCATGTGAGACAGAAATAGAGAGGAATCGGGAGATGTATCTGGTATAATGGAGGACGACTCCATTACGAATACAACTGCGCACAGTAAAGAGAATGAGACTAGGAGTTGAGTGAACAAAGAACAAGTGAAAAAGTGTACCCTCCCCTTCAGTAAACCGTAACAGTCTTGTGTAGAACTAGCTTAGGGAAAGTATAGCCGAGAGTGGTGAGAGTATTTATACAGTAGACCCCTGGTCTGTGTGTAGAATCAAAGAAGGAAATAAGGAGTGGGAGTCCAAAGGGATTCCGTCTCTGTCTAAGTATGACTCAAGTGCATAGCACTACAAAGTCAGTCCAAGTCATAATGTGTTATATGCAGTATGCACAGTAACATGTGTGCCACAGCATGAAGTCTGAAATAAGATGCTGTGGTGGAAACAGAAGGAGTGTCTAAATATGGATATAGGCAGGGTGCCATGTGAGCCAAGAGAGGAAGAGAAGTCAAGAATGTATCTGATACATGTGGAGGACAACTCCACTATGAATATAGTGAGTGAGACTGGAGACAAGCGAACAGAAAAGGATGAAGGAAAAAGTGTACCTCCTCAATAAACTGTAACACATCCTCCTGTCATCCTTGTAACATCAAACGATGTGGTGCAAAGGTTTCATTTGGACTACCCAGTTCCTCAGCATGAGCTGTGGACAAACATCCTAAGGGACATTGAGGAAAGTTGCAACAGGCAACTCCATTCCCCACCACCCATTGCTATAACAAGGACTTTGTAGCAATGACCTCACCATTGCCCAGATGCTCCTCCCAACCCATCGATGTAGATGCCCTTCCCTCTTTACCACCTACTCCCTCTTGCCCCATTCTCAGTTGCTGTTTCATCTGTAACCAGTGAGGACATCTTTGTGCCAATTGTGCATGATATGAATGCCCCTTCTGTCAAATGACCACTCCTGGCCATATATAGACCTACTGCCCTCGACAACGGTGTCTACTTTGTGGAGAGTTGGGAGACTTAGATGAATTTTGCCCAACTAGATGTAATCCTCTTGATGACTATGATTCAATGGACTATGAGGTCAATGAGGGGGATACAGATTAAGGGTCTCGCAGGTGCTTCAACCATGGGTAATGTTACAGTTTACTGAGGGAGTACACTTTTTCCTTCACTTTTTCTGTTCACTTGCCTCTTGTCTCACTCACTATATATTGTATTTGTAGTGGAGTTGTCCTCCACATGTACCAGATACATTCTCGATCTCTTTCTCTCTTTTGGCTCACACAGCTCCCCACCTATATTCTTATTTAGACATTCTTTCTGCTTCTGCCATAGCACCTTATTTTGGACTTCATGCTGCAGCACATGTGTTGCTGCACATACTACACATAACACTTTATGACTCAAACTGACTTTGTAGTGCTACACACTCGAGTCATATGTAGATGGAGACGGAATCTCTTCAGACTCCCACTCCTTATTTCCTTAGTATCTGTCGGAAAAATCCAGAGTGCCATTTTAATGTGGCTATGTTGTCATGTGTGTGAATGATGTGGCCATGTGTGACAATGCTACTTGAAATGGCATTATAATGTGGATGATAAGATAACAATCAGCAATCGTGACACGTAAATGCCATTACAAATCAATCTGTACCTCAGGTCTGGTTGTACTTCTCTCTCTCATCTCTCACATCCAGCATACCGTGAGTTAACACCCACAGGTCCCAATGAGGGGACTTCCAGCTGTTAATAGCACAGTGCCCCCATTGCGGGAAGTCTTTCAAGGCTCAAGGGATGAATAAGCATCTGAAAAGCTGTCAGCAACATGTTCATAGCACACAAGACTGAGAGCACTATGTCCAAGAATTCAAGGAGGAGCTTCAGCGAGGTAAATATTTTGTTTGTCAATTGTATTAACTGATCATATTATAATTGGCAGTGATGATGTCACAGCAGACCCAAGATCCTAGACCAGTTCCACCCATTGCTAGCCCTTCATTGCTACCTGTCAATGGATTCAACAACGGTGGGTCAAATTAGCATCGCACTTCATTCTTGTGGTTGTTGCTGATTCATCACACTTTTCGCAGTTGCTGACACACCCAATCCATACTTTTGGCCACATTCTGACCATGAAGCCCATGATCCAGATCCCAATATGCCAATGGGTAAGTCCATGTTGATGAAACCGTAGACCGCCGAATTACAGTGACTCCAAAAACCCTTTCCATACTAACCTGGATGCACCTCATTTCTGTATTTCTGGAGGCATTCCAGATCATGATGACAAAGACAATGAATTTCATGTTGTCAACAGTGCAGTATACTTTGAGGAATCCCTTCTATATATGACAATTGCTAGATTGAGAGGTGAATAATTCTACATTTGTATGCATCCTGTATTGCCTGCTGACCATTTGTCAGAAATGGGTCATGATGTTAGGACTATGACTGGTTTTGGAAGAGGAATGATGGGTCACAGACAGGTCACACAGAGGATTGTGGATCCATCTGAAAAGCTTGTCTGGGCAGTGGGTTCTGACCTTTGCACAGATGGGCATGCAGCTAACATCTCATCAGTAAAGGTCAATACAATGATATGTATAACTGAGGTTATTGGCTGTCTGAATCAGAGCAATCAAATTCAGATGCATCCATGTGTGATGTTGGCGGTTCTGCTGCCACCTATTTTCCTTGAGAATCCGACTCAGAGTCCAGAAATGCTGCTGACTTTAAGACCGAATTTCACCCTCACAGTGGCCACCCACCTTTATTCCAGTTTGCCAATGAGTTTGGTAGCAGTTGTGTCATGGATACAGCAGCTGCTATCCCACCTGATGAAGAACCATGGCAACCGTTTAGGATGGAGGCAGACCTCGAATTTGCCAATGTTGCTATCCAAGCTGGACTTCATACGTCCCATGTCAATGCACTTCTCAACATCACCTCACAGGTGGCGAACAAGAGTGCCATGGTAACATTCAAAAATAAGAAAGATCTTCATGTAGCATGTGATTGTGCAGCACAACATCTGACTCCAGTAAGCCCTACTCCCATTTCATTGTTATTCCTTCTGTTCAAGTGCACTCTCTTGGACCTAGTTCGAAAAAGTTGAGATTATCTCTGAGTACCAGAAGGAACAGAAAATGTTTCATGCACACTTTCGGTTGCTGTGGGGTTGGGCGCTCGATATACTGAATGACCCTCAACTCACCCCTCACTTTGTCTGGGATGTGCAGTGCTTGTATAAGCATGATGGCCAGGAGTACCAGCATTGTTACACCAAACATTGGACAGGTGATTGTTGTGGGATATTCAAGTATGTCATTGTCCATCATAAGATATCGATACCCTGCTACTTCTTGTTTGCTGTACTGATTTTGTGTATCCCTCTTGCTAATTTATATATCATGAAGTCTCATCTCCCTGATGTGGGGGGTGCCGTCCTGCTTGTGTTCATTCTCTATGCCAATAAGACCCAGTTGTCATCCCACAGAACAGTCAAGGCTTAACTTATCCCATTGTGGTGCAATGTGCAAACTTGCCAATAGAGATACGGAATGGGGAATGTTTCAGTGGTGAGTACATCATTGGTTGGCTACCAATTGTAAGTCAAATCTATCTTATTATCTGGTTTGCACTCGGAGTCAGAATCTGTTTATTAAGCCAGGTACCTAAACCAGCCAAGGAAGAGCACAAGAAGTTGTATGCAAACTTCAAACAGGTCATCTGGCATGAATCATTCTACAAGTTGCTTGAGATTATCATTTAGCTATCCCAGACCGGCTACTGACACAAATGTTATGATGAGGTCCTATGTTGGTTATTCCCTTTGATCTTAATCCTCTCAGCAGACTACAAAGAACTATGAGTAATGCTGTATCTCTCTCCTGCTATCCTTGAAATTTCATTCCCAGATGTATGATGACATTGATCTGTGGAACCAAGGGCAAATGCCCATGTCCTGTGTGCCTCGTCCCACTCAAGGAACTGTGTGACCTTTTGAAGATATTCCTATTACAACTTGTCTTTTCTCCTTACTTTGTATTCTGATGTTTGACTCTCATCCTTGAACACTATTTTTCCTTTCATCACTGACTCATCCAGTTTACTATTATCTCTTATCTTACTTGCTTCCTCAGCAACTAACTTCCACCATGTTCCATTTCCTTCTTTGATGTTCTATGCCTACCCTTACCATGCCAGCCCTAAACATGTAACCTGGGTATAAATACCCTGATACCTACTCTGTTGTACCTTAGCTTAGATCTCCTTGAATCTACTCTACTTGTCTCAAGCTCCTTCTGGCTCTTGTCCAGTCGCTCTGAACCCTTGATCCTTGAAACCTTGTGTCTTCCTAAAAGGGTTCTTCCTTGGACTTTGTGCTACCATTAAGTGCATGCTTTACTCTTGAACCTCTGTCCCTTTCGATCTTTCAAGGCTACACTTGTCCCTACCTGGGCCAAGCATAACAATGGACATTGAGTTAGATCTAAATCAAAGTCAATGAAGTCTTCTTTAGCTACAGAATCTATATATATCCATCTCTTCATCTGGCAGGGATAACTCCTCTACATCTCCCTTTAAGGGTACAGAGGAGGAGTCCTGCAGAGGAGGCAGGGGCCAAAGGTTGGTAAGAGGAGCAGCATCTTTGCCATAGCCAGTTACTGAGGGGAGGGCTTCAAACAACTCACCAGAGAATGTTGACACAGTAACCTCTATTGACACATTGTGTGTGGGTGTTGTAATGCACAGTGTAGCAAGGTTACTGGTTGAAGAAGCATAGCATTGAAGGTTTAACAAGTGAAAGGTGACAAGTGAACACTAAAGGACATTGCCAAGCTTTGAGATGATGCAAACCCTAAGCAGGTCTCTCCTATCCTAGGTATGATAAGGTGCTCACTAGAGACTCAGAGGTAACTAGAAATAACACTGATATCAATTGCATAGAACTAGCTTAAGGGGAAATCCAGGCAAGCAAGAGTAAGACTATATATACAGTAGGCCCCTGGTCCATGCAAGACATAAAAAAGAAAAGAAAGGAGTGGGAGCCCGAAGGGATTTCATCTCCATCTAAGTATGACTTGAATGCACAGCATATGAAGTCAGTACAAGTCATGAATGTGCAGTACACAGTATGCACAGTAAAGGTTATGCTGCAGGCAGTGAAGTCCAAATAAGGCAACTGTGGTGGAAATGTAATGGAAGACTATACATGTAGACTTGATGATCAAGGATTGAAGGAGGGGAAATTACCATGTGCACGTAGGGTGCAGCATATGTGGTAATCTTGTATATTATATTGGACATAGTACTATGGATATAGAATGTAAATTTACTGTGGGCACACAAGGTATAGCGTACGCAGCAATATTGTACATTGTGTTTGGCATCATCCCCTCAAACATTACAGTAAGCTCAGATACAGTGTGGTCATCCACGATTCAGTGTATGCGGACATCATTAATAATGGTGACTGTAACCTATAATTATTAATACAATATATTAACCGAGGGTGATATGTTTGGATGCACCACATTTGATTGACAACTCATGTATTAATTGATCAGTCGATCAACCACTCAACATCTCGCATCATGCCACCAAAAACCAAAAACAAAGGGGACAAGCCCGTCAGGAAAGTCGCTGCAGGAAAGAAGGTCAAAAATATGGATGACAGAGGATGAGGGGATACATGCACCAAAGATCAAGTTTCGGATGAACAGCACCAGCTTGAAGAGCATGCGTGCAAGGCATTTCTCAGAGACACTCGAACAGATCTGTTCAAACAAAATCTATCATTCGGGAAATATAGCATACATGCACTGAACAACAGTCAATGCCACAAGCTGTATGAATCCTTCAAGAGCAGAAGTCTCCAATGTTTCTCTGTCAACAATGTGATCCCACTCATCATACAAAGTAAGGACATTGTATTCACATCTGTGTGCACCCTCAACTCAAGTACAGTTGCCAAGCACGATGAGTTACACCTACCATGGTTACAGTTCAAGGATGAAACACAAGTTGGGGAAAGTATGGACCCAAGATTGTCGCTGCTGGAGGTTGCCACTGTCGTTATGTGTTGGAGGACTGGTTTAACTATCAAAGGAGAGGTGTGGCGACCGTCGAGCAAGAGCTGAACAAGTTGCAAGCTCAGTTGAAGAGCAACCCAGAGTTGGTGAGCGTCAAGGACTTACAAAAGGCAGCAGAGCGATTGGTCCAAGCAAATATCATGGTGGGAATGGGCAGATCGTGGATTGTCAAAGTGTACAACGCAGGTGAGTGGCACAATTGACATCGATGACTGGAAACCACTCATGCATCACATCAACAAGTAGATCTAGTGGACACCGAGCTTGGCATCCACTTGTCGTCGAACCAGAGACTGTACGTGTATGCCAAAACTGCCAAGGAGGGCATCATCCAAATGTTCAAGATGCTGGTCTCCATGAACCAAGATTGGAAGAACATACCTGTTGTTGCTGGGTTGCGCTCGACATCTCATCGCTACTGAATCAATTCGCTCCTGACTCAAGATTTCATCTGGAGACTCTTCGTGTTGCTTCTCAGGATGTCATTGACTCACTACATCCACTCGGATATCTTCAAGATCTTGTCGTTGACGACAAATCTGGTCTCTCCACATGGTGGTGTAAGTGATTACATCGAGCATGCGCATGGACTCACCTGAGATGTATTTGACCACAGATTCTCGCTGCTGCGACAATATTCCTTGAAGACCATCTGTGGATGTGTTTTAACACAATTGACTGCGACACTAATAAAGTCTCTCACATGATGGACATGATCAATGATGACACACCTGTCGATGGGAAAACCGAAGATGATGAGGTGAAGGCTGCAAACATACATATGGTTGTACCGTTGTATCAAGAGGCTGTCGAATGCAGTGCCCATCATGGACTCGCTCCAAGACGGCATGTGCGCCAAGATTGACTCTCTCTACAAGAGGAATTTTGGACACACTGATAGGTGGAAATACTTTGGGACAGGCAACACCTTATGGAAGACGCAGTACACTCAATATACCAATGAGGTTCTTGAGGTGTTAAAGACAATCATGGTGGCAAACCTTGAATGCAAGGAACACCACGATGCACCTGACAACATGAAGAAAGTGTGGAAGGACTGTGTGTTCAAGGTGTCACTCATGCTCAAGATCAGGGGTGCACCTGATCACGCAGAGTTCATGCCATTCATGTCCATGTCCGTCTGGAAGGACATGAATGAGCAACTGAAACATGTCCCCAAGGCCCTTGTTGAGGTGAGTCTGTATGGTGATTTGCTGTGTATGCTGCACCCTGCGTGCGCACAGCTATTGCACACTCCTGTGGACTGTGAGGTGTATGATATGTGTGTTGTTATGATGATCTGTTTGCCGTGCACATGCAGGGTGCAGTGTACATGGCGATTCATGTTCTTGGGTGTCGAGTGACACATACCTAAATGTCCTTCTCATACAGTTGTCTGCTTGGTTCTGCCCTCTCTTGTATTGCCAGAAGATCGTCGGTAGGAAGTGGAAGGTCGAGTCAGCTTCAGCAGACATGCTGCATGGAATAGCAGGTCACCCTGACATTGCAGAAGATTCAGTACTCAGAGCACAGAAAAGTGTGGGTCATCACTCGTTTTCTTTTACAAATATTGTTGTTGATACCGTCGTACAGGTCGTGTGGAATTTGTTCTCACAATTTGGTGCATTGTTGAGATTGGAAGAACAGTTGGGCAACATAGACATGCCACCTTGTCCTGAGCTCCTTCTGACTCTCAGAGAGCATATGCTCCTCGATGGTCCTGGGAAGGTCAAGACACCATGGAAATCACCAGAGCTGATGCAAATAGTGCATGACAAGAAAGATCTGGAGGGTGAGTCATATGTCTTGTGACTCTCGTTCATAACCACACAAGCCACGTCATTATTCACAGATGTTGTCGCTCACAAAGAATACAACTTGGAAATCCATGTTGTCAATGATTTCATCAAGAATCACATGTCCTCCAGCTGGACACAGCAAAACAAAGTGCTCTGGTTGTCCTGCTGGCATCATACCACCTCCATCGAGCCCATCTCCAAAGAAATTTATTGTACACTTCCTCTTATCGCCTACTACACTCACTTGTTCAGCAAGAACAAGAGAAAGAATGAGGTGAGATGGAGAAAAGAGACCATCATCACCACCATCTACAAGTACTGTGCCCTCCAGTGGTACCGCATCCCTCTCCTCACCACCATCGATAGCACTGTGTCGTTTCTCTGTGTCATCATAGAATCACTGCTGACATGCACTCTCAACAAGGGTAAAGGTGTCCTCTTGCCAGACGGCTCTCATGTCATCACTTGGCCTGACGTGATCATCTTCAATCAGGAGAAAGCTGCTCAATTGAAAAACACTTTCAACATCCTCAACAAGAACACACGCAGTAGCACCATTTCCACACAGCACCCCCATTCAGAATGGATCCAGAAGGTCGTTTGTTCCATTGAATCATGTTTAGTTGCATGGCTTGTCATTGCTGGAGAATCCCTCGCTCTCAGCAAACCTTGCGCCATGTCAAGACTGATCGCCGCAGTCCTCGACAAGTTTATACTGGTACCTACTTTCCTATCTGTGCTCCAGACATCCACCTCACACCATCACTTAGGCTCTCACCAACAATTTGGAACAACACTGAAATCCCAATTATGACAAGGACAACAACACAGACAAGTTCACATGCCTCACAGACTTACACACCAATGACATGCTCGTTGTCAAGACACTCCACATTAATAGGAATGACAGGAGCCAAAATAGATTGAGCTGGGTTATTGGCAGTTGCAGGAGGTGTGGCAGTGCTGGCAGGTGCTGGTTTGTGGTGGAGAGCCATTCTGGTCATGTCACAAATAGCAGTTGTGAGTTGGGTAAAGGGCTTGTAAGCCAAGGGAATGTTGTTTGGTTCATCATCACCTCTGGGGTTACTTCCAAAGAGGCATGTGGTATCCAGAGTTGAGGTTGTGGATGAGCCATTGTTTGATGGATCTGGGTCATCATCACCACTACCACCACCACCACCACCTGCTGCTCTACTACTTCCAGGGAGTGGGGTTCTAGGGTGATTAGCACCCCAGAAATCTTCCTTGTCTTCCAGTAAGACCTGGAATAGAGGACCATCAAAGAAATGGTCTTCCAGAAGTGAAGTGAGCACAGAGAGGGGTGAATGAGCACACCATTGAGAAGATGCTGATGGTGTAGCATGCTGGGTGAGACTGATAGATTCTCCAGGTACTGTATGACAGCTGCCAAAGGCAATCTGTAGTATGTTGGAGTGTGTGGGTCGTGAGGTGCAGGTAGTCATGATGGAAAGTGAGGAGTGTTGACAAGCATGATTATGAATATACTGTTAAGTCTGGTTCCTCTGGGTCAAGTCTGGTAGAGGTCTGAGGCATAATGGAAACATAGGGGCAGAGGTTCAATGGAGATGTTGACAGAGGTACAGATGTCGGAGTTATGAGGACGTTGGTGCAGGACTTATAGTGACTCCAAAAACTGTTGCAATAACTAACCCCAACATGGTGTGTGTAGCACACTGCACCCACCTGTGAGAATCTTGTACGAGCTAGACCAAGGTAAGCTCAGTGGTCATCACAATGGTGGTAGAACACTTTATTATCTAGACTGAGGTAAGCTATGGACATGATATAAGTACAACTATGTAGTACAATCTGAGAAAACCATACCTCAGCGGTCGTCACGATGGTGGTAGAACGCTGAGGTGTGGAAACGACAAATGCAAGTAAACATGATGCAAAGTGATTATGCAAGTGAACAAAGTGCAAGATGAGGAGCGAAATTGTGATAGCAATACAATGCGAACAAATCTTGCTTATGTGTGGTGGGATGAAATATAGCCACTACTCTTGGCTACCAAATTGGTCCCTGGGTCATGTGATTTGGCCCAGGAGTCATAGAGATATTCCTATTTTAATTCACCCATGTCATTGCGATAGTTTTTGCACTTTTAATTGGAATGATGGGTTTTTCATGAAATCCAATGATGTTTAGTATTGTTTGGTCATATAAACACTGAACACTATATATCCATCATGTCTGAGTTGAAAATCATTTCCACACTTCTTGATTTCCCACTACTACCATCATGCAATCACTCTCTATTACCCAAAAGAATACTATTCTCACTATGGTTGATTCTGGCCACTCTGCTCACTCCATTGAATCTTCCACTGGTATCCATGCCTCTACCATATCCAGACTTTGCTCCAAGGAGCATTCTAAGCTTCAGAAATTGGGAGTCATCCTTCCAAGCTTTCTCCTACCAACATTCGACATGCTCAGTATCTTATCACCTCTGGAAAGGCTGAAAATGCTGTTCAAGTTACCAAAGCACTTACCAACATCATCAACAAGCCCCTCTCTACCAATACTGTTCATTCTCACTTGAGGAAATCTGGTATGAAGGCTGTGGTCAAGTCCAAATGCCCTATTCTCTCTACTAGACATTATAAGGTTTGCTTAGACCTTGCCACACCACCAAGCACTGTGGGAATCCCACCTAGCTTTGATGGGGTCATAGGTAGGACATACCCTGGGCTACAGGAGTGCTCCCTAGGTCATGTGATTTGGCTTACATACCATGGATATATGGCTCTAAGTAATAGGCTAGTGCAAGAGATCCTCAAGTTTGGTGAAGGTTTCTTGATGATGTGGGGCTGTAGGACTTGGGAAGGAGTTGGCTATACTGCCACAATTGATGGTAGGATGGATAGGGACATTTCCATGGAGACTTTGAAAGATAAGCTCCTGAATACTGTGGAGTATTTTGGTCTAGATCCTTCTAACATCATCTTTCAGCAAGAAAATAATCC